>CABFVX010003022.1:46124-96631 GCA_902151425.1 Timema shepardi | reverse complement strand
TCATTTGTTGTTGTTCTCTTGCCCTCTTTACTTTATTGTACATGTGCCCCTGCCCTTGTCCAGTAGAGGAGAAGGGGGGTGGTACATAGTAATAGTAAAACTTCACACCAATTAGTATATACATTTTTTTATAAAGGGGCTGGCTACTTGTTGCATATAAACAAAAGTGTACCTATGTAAAGTCTTTTTTATACATTAAAAAAAGTAGTGGGAAGTTTGCTAACAAAGTTAAAGTGACTTGGATATGTGATGGTTATTTGAATACTACCAATATCATAGGCGTAACTAGGATTGATGAATAGGTGAGGGGGTTGGGAGGCGAGGTCAGCCCTGAGAGGTATCGATTCTACACCAGTAAAAAGGAAGGGAGGGGACTACAGGTCCTTCTGCGAAATTTTTGAATTTTTATGTTATAAAACACTTACTGCATTAACTAATTTTGTTCCATAGTATATTGAAAAAATTATTAATCATTTTACAGCTAGAATATTTTAGTCACACTCTTTGATTCATAAGTAAAATCTTTGGAATAATGTAGTATGTCATTGCAGCGAAATGATCTAAAAAATTTACCTCCAAAATTTATCTGCAAAACCTTAAAAACAACATACCTCTGCCATACTTTTCACCGTCAGCGGCCCACTATTGTACTGTCCCATTTTTGAGTGCCTAAGGGTCGATAATAATAAATAATCATGAGGCTCGCAATTCAGTTAAAACCACAACCCTGAAACCGGATTATACTAACACAATACAAGTTCATTTAAATACAATTTTCTTTTATTATAGAACACAAAAGAAACGTTGTTTGGTGTAGCAGCAAACTAACTTAAGGACAGTGTCCAATTACAACATCAAATTTAGTCTGCATTCCTATCGACGAGGTGATTTTGCTAGTTCATCTAGAACTTCGTCCAGAGAGATGATTATTTTTCATTGTCTATTTAACATTGCTAGGGCATTCAGCCTTTACTGCCCTGTTATATTTCTCAAGTAAGTTTTTAATCTCCGAAGAGTTGAGAATGATCTTTCACTAGTGCTTGTTGATACTGGCAGGATTACTAAGATTTTCAACAAAGTATTTCAAAATATTGATCAATGGGAATATTTTTATCGTAGGCAACATAATAGTGCATAGCCTTTCTTGAACTTATTTTCAATTCATTCACTCTTTCATGACACATGTATTAAGTTCACCAATTGCTGTCATATCACTCTACATTGCAAATATTGCCTGAAAAAAGAAACCAGTTTTTTCATCTGTTCCTTCTCTGCTTCAGTGATAACTGATTCCTCTGTTGGCATCAAGCACATAAAACTGCCAAGCACTTCTTGATGGTTCAAAAAACGAGTTTTTAATTGACTCACAAAATGATCCAAAAACGGCCAAAAAATTACTACTATGAAGTAAGCATCATTGGAGTCTACTTTTACTTTACACCTCTGTGTTTGTCTGGTAGATAGTTTTGATGTAACGAGATTTGAACTAAACAATTCAGCCAATGTTTTAGCTGATTCATAAATAGCTGAAAATTCAATTTTGCCATTTGTTCTTATTTCTTGAATTTTTTCCTTGAGCCGATTTACCATGTTAATGGCATCTAGAAGATCTACATACTCAAGTTGCGATGCTCAGTAGAGTGGTAGGCTCAAAGAGAAAACTTTTGCTAGCACCTGTAGAGTAATTAAAAACGACGAATTTTGTATGGCACACTGAAGGTGAACTGCTGATGATGATGTGTCAGTATCTTCCCAAGCTGAAATTTCTTCTAGGACATGATGGATAGCTAGCAACATTTATTCAAAAAGAAGGACTGAGTCGTGAAGCTCTAACCAAAGAGTTGGACACATCTTCTTTAGCCTTGTGGCTTTTGCTTCAGGAAATTTATCTTGGATGGCCCTTTTTAAAACTTCAGATCTTTTAGGAGTATTAAAAACTACACAAACTTTAGTAGCTGTTCCACAACAATTTCTGATATCGGTAATTGAGCATTAACTGCTGATAGCTAAATTCAAACTGTGAGATGCACAGTGCATGTATATAGCTGTTGGGTGTGTTTCTTGCACACAAGCTTGTGCAACGATGAATTTACCGCTCATTGCTGAGGCTCCATCTTAGCCTTGTCCCCTCAACTATTGTGTTTTAATTCCAAACATTTCAAAAGATGTGAGAATAACTGTTGCCAAACTTTTACCAGTTAGATCAGATACATGCACAAACTGAAGAAAATCTTCTCTAATTTGGTCATTGTAAATGTATACGACACCAATTAATAATTGCTCTTGTGTTGGCATGCCACTTGTTTCATCTGCTAGGACTGTAAAACATTTAGCAGAATTAATCATCTCGACTAGCTTTTTCAACATGTCATTACATGCAGGTATGATTTCATTTTGAGTTTTTGGTGCTAAGTAAAGTGCATTTTTTGAACCTGTCTCTAAATGATTCTTTAGAATGAGATTTCCGGAAGAAGCTCGAAATCGTAAGAGAATTAGGAAATTTCCTTCCTTTTCTGTAGGGAACTAATTTCAATAAAGATCTCCATGGTCTCTGTGAGCTCGGAGTACGATTCTCTGCCGGCCACAAAATATAACGCTCTCGATGATAGTAGAATTGCTCTTCTATTTTCCAGTATTTACTGATGGAGTGCTGAATTTTGAAGAAGTTCAATGCTAGGTTGGCCTTTCTCAACATTTGATCAATCTTCTGCCTTCAGAATGCTACTTTTATGGTAAATAGTGTTCTCATGATAGTTGAACCGCTCAACTACATCTTTCCACGTCCATTAGATGAAAAGAGCGAAAAGTATCTAAAGAAGGCACCGTCTTCCCCCTTGAAGTAGAGCAGCCATTTTCATCTTACCATCCACTGGTATTGAAATCTGAGATTTTGTTTACCTGTTGCTGGAAATTTAAAGGTGGAGTCGAGCTTCCAGGGATTCTCCTCCTTTCTTTATTGCCAATCTGCAAAAAAACATAGTATTTTTTGAAAGAAATACAAGAAACGGGTACTCTTTTTATGAGAGCCAATGTAATATGCATTATTTTTACATAAAATTTAAGATGAACAAGTACTACCTAAAAAAAAAATTCTGAAACCCAAAACGAATGTTTCCTATATTGAAATGTCTACTGCAGCACCTCCTAGTGGTATAGAACTATAAAACCTGTCTATGAACTAACTCTGATTTTATTTTATTTTTACCCGCCTTGGTGGCGTAGTTGGCTAACGCGCTTGTCATGTTGAGCTCGACTGCTGAGGACAGGGAGATAGAGATTCGAATCTCGGTCGGGTGAACTGGGGGTGGTTTTTCCTAAATGGTTTTCCACTCTACCTCCACGCAAATGCGGGTTCACTTNGATTCGAATCTCGGTCGGGTGAACTGGGGGTGGTTTTTCCTAAATGGTTTTCCACTCTACCTCCACGCAAATGCGGGTTCACTTCCTCTAATTCAACCTTCCCAATTCCTAATCCATTAGCGTAATTAGTACTTAAAGCATATAACCTGAACGGGTAGTAAGACGCGGTGCTAAATAATAATAATAATAATAATAATAATAATAATAATAATAATAATATTTTATTTTTCATGATGAGCCCTATATCATTTGAGCCTGGCAAATCTGCTGATGAAGTTGTAGGTAGATTTTCTCCTTTATCAACTTTTACGCCATTTGTTGGTTCTTCCTCAACCTGAGCAGTACTTTGGTTAAATTCTTCATCTTTTCTTCTTTTGAAAAATAAAAGTGTTGCACTTTGAGGTTTACATTTTCTACTACTATCACTATCTGAACTCATTTTAATTCAACACATTAGCGTGAAACAACCTTCACAGAGTCTATGAAACAATAAAAATATTCACTCAAAAATTCACAGCATGTTTTATTGTTAGAGATAAGAGGTAGCCTACAGACAGCCACTGATTGTCACATGAGTTGCATGACTCATGTTTCACGCGAGGAAGATTCCATTTTCCTAGCCCCAGAGGGATGTACGTGTCTGCGAACAATATGCATAACGCTCTTAGAGCTATAGTACCAATTTTATTAATTATTTTTTGTACCCTACTTAAACACTAAACAATTTACAATGCCGCATTATATTATGAATAATTTGAGATATTAATAACAGGTAGGTTTTTTTTTAAACTTGATTTTGTTTGTTTTATTTTTTTCAAATCAATGCCAAGCCTCCACCATGGTTCGGATCCTACGTTAAACTGTAGGTCTTACATTTCATCTCACAATCAGCCTACCATTATACATTAGCATGAGTGTGTATAACCCGAACAAGTAGTAAGATGCGGTGCTAATAATAATACAAATCAATGGCAGTGGAGGGGGGCATAAACACCTGGTTTTGCCACTGACCAATACCAATATCACTAATGCTAAGTCACTGTGTACCATGGTAAGTTAATTATTGGGGTTTCGCAACTTTATAGGGTGGTAGTGATTGGGAAGGTAGATTAGGAAAATGAACATCAGCGTGATAATAGGATGGAAAATCCAGTCACAAATCAAATGTAAAAAACCACCTCCAATGCATCCAGCCAATATCCAAATGTTGATCTTACGATGTGGCTTAAAGTTCAAAGTAATTATATTTATTTCATTAAATGTGACGCCTGCTATGCTTGCATTGTTTTAATTGTTTCAACTCACACTAAGGTATAAGTTAGTTTGTTTGTTAGAAATTTTCTTGGCCAAAGTAGTGTTTGAGTAAATAAGTTCTGAAAATGTTTAACTAATGCTTAAAAATACTCCTTTGTAAGTTTATCAGGATATTCTCCAGCTTGTTTTAAACTTGTCAATTAATGCATAATTTGAGGGTTTCTCAAGGTTTTTCAAGTTATGCTGATTGCTCTAAGCAAGGTAAGGTAAGTTATTTATAGACACCAAGAAAGAATGTCTAAATTCATGAAACATCAGCAAACGGTGATTATACATAGTAGATTATCAATAAAATAAAACACAAACCTTATTAACAACACTCCAAAGTTTTTATTTGTAAGAAACCAATTTTATTTTTAAAGCTTAGTAAATTAGCAAAAGAGCATTAAGACTAGAGCATTATACACATAAGTTAACAATCAACAAGTTAAGTACAATTTCATATTACCCTTTACATACTACATTCATTTTTACAATATGCTGAATGAACCCTTTTAGGCCTTTAACTGATATTGCTTTAACTATAGATCCGGTACTCGTTTTGGCACCATATTTTTACATAAACATTTATAGGACATAGATCCAGAAATAAGCACAATCCTATTATTGTCAAAGCTGGGTCAAGACTAGAGAAGAATGAACAGAACACTGTTTGCGGAGAGTGTGGATGGTTTTCTGAACAATTATCTTTAACAAATTTTTTTTTCATTGTTCTGTTCGGCCCGGATCTTCCAGTTGTGTGTGTTTGTATGTTTACCCTTCACATCAATAGATGTTTGTGTTCGAGCCAGAAATAGTTTGGACGTCTCGACAAACTTTTCCTCAAGCATCCAGTCATTGGTGGGACAGCAACCACCTCACACAGGTATTTAGTTTTTTCTAAGTGCATATATATTTTGGCTAACGCGTGCACGTATGTGTGTGATGAAAAATAATTCTCTCCGTTATTTTAGCAGATTGTAGATAAAAGGAGTGGTCCATAGATCAGATAAGATTAATGCATCCTTGTAAGTTTTTAACACATTCCAGGGAATTACTAAAATTGCAAATGTGGCAATAAGCTTAACCCCCTGTGCACATCTTTACTTTGGTATAATCTTGCTATCCAACAATGGTGGGGTTACAGGCTTTTTCTGCTTAGGTAGTATGTATAAATATATATGCAGCCATTGCTACTTGTATATGTGTACTCATTGCACCACCGATATTGAAACACAACTGAGCTAAATGGGGGGAAAAAATCATTAAGCTACCAACTATGAGAACATACTGCTAACTTGTTTGCAAACATGTTCTGTTAAAGTTTAGACAGTCCGGCCACAGCAATAACGAACACGTCCGTTGGGAATGTTTGCAAACATGTACTGTTCTAGACTGGACCCGGCTTAAAATGATCATCGTGGCTGCAACTTGCTTCAACAAACTCATTGTAGATACTGAAATGTTTAAGCAAAGTCGGGAGTCCGCTTGTGCTGGTGGTAGAACGTATGTGGTAAAATATGACCGAGTGCAGCTCACAGATCAAGCTCGTCGAGCCAGACTCTTTATGTGGATAGGCTGCCTTATGAATGAGTTCTATATGTAACACTAGGCTCATCCATGCTTGCGGTAATGCAGTTTAAGGAATCAGGTTCACAACAGATTTATATACAAGTGACAAAAAGGTATGAGGTTCAAATCCTGGCCAGGTGTACTAGAGGTGATTTTCCAAATGTAATTTATCATGTGAGGTTTACCCATAATCTTAGTCTGCTGACTCTAAAACTACCCTTTTCATCCCTACCCCTTTGAGGTCAAAATTAATAATCTAGATGTTAATTGTACCAAGAGAAAACATTAGGCTCAAACTCCTTTGTGTGACGCCCCTAATAATTACCGCCAAGAACAGTATATACAATAACCAAAAAAAGGGTACATCCAGTTTGTTCTAAAATTCCCAAAATATTTTTAAAATACCTATCACAACCCAGTAAACATAAAGAGAACTAACAAACTAATATATTTAGTATTACTATTGATAAAATATATATTATTAATTTATAAGTTAAATATACATATACACAGTGAAATATGTTTTAGTCCTGAGTTTTATGGCTATAAATACAAATAAATGATTAAAACATTATCATCACAAAGATGCCTTCACCTAGCAGTATGTGCCCAGACACATAATAATAGTAAACATAATACATAATTATTAAAAGGGGGATTAGAATCAAACAACAAGGCAGTAAATGTTTCCCACATATATTAAGGCATAAATTAGGTACGGATTTTTTTATATTGTATAAAATGTATAACTTTCTTAAGATAAAATAGTTTTTGTTTTTAGTTAGTGGTATTCATACTTTGGTATTCTTTCACATCACATTATCAACAGTCTTTGAATGAGGTTTATATTTATATTACAAGTGCTCAGATTACTAGACTAAAAATTATCTGCTGATTTATTATTTATTGGAGCTATTAAAACTTGCGTATTATATTTAGTATTACAAATCTTGTCAGTAAATAAAGAAAGAAAGCAAAATGTCATCAGAAAAGAAAACAGATCCCTTTGATGAAACTTTTAAATTTATTTAGAAACTTGTATTATAAAATTAAGTAGAATATGTAATGTTTATTAAAAAAAAAATAGTTTAAAAAGAAACTAAATTTATTAGTTTGTTTAAAATACTTCCTGCGTATTATTTATTGCAATAATTTGTAAAGTTTTATTCACTTATAAGTATAAGATAAGTTAAAATCTCATGGTTGGAATTAGAGTATTTAAATCTATTTAGAGGACAATAAAACACTCAAATTACGAAAATAAAGGGGGAATTTTTATTCAGTATTTCTTGTACCAAGTTCAAAGCTACAGTCCAATTTTCATTTAAAGGGCCTTATGTGACAGCTCAAAAAGTTACTAGACCTATTTTCAAACACTCATATTTCAAGTCATGTGATCTGCAGCTGTCACTTTTGATAGATATTGTCAATACCTATAAAATGTATTTTATAAAAAAGCTCTTCTTATGAAAATTAAACGGTAATATTGTATGGCAAAAACAATGCAGTAAAACCAAATGCCTTGATTTTTTTTACAAATGGACATTTGGAGCATTTTTTTATAAAGACCAAATATATTTTTTGAGGTCAACATTGATAACAATTATTTTATTGTGTTATTTTATATGAAATGATATGTGTCAAAAGTGACAAATGTAGATCATATGACTTGATGTAAGCTAATGGTAAAATAGAACTAGTAGCTTTTTCTAGTTGTCAGAATGTCATTTTGTAAGAAACTTTAAGTTATAGCTTCTGATGCAAACACTTCCAGTTACATTAATGAACCATTTCCATGTTGATCATTCCTAAGAATACAAACCATTCCTTTAATCTTTAGTTGTGTATTTTAATTATGTGTTATTAAAAGTTCCAACCTTGATAATTTCAAGCTTGTATAACATAACATTGTGGATTTAAATAAATGATTAGTTCTGCTATAATATCATAAAAAACAAACTAGTAAAGGATACATATTACATTTTAAAACTTCTTGAATAAAAATTTGTGTATTGAAAATAACATTAATAGTTAATTTATTGACAAAAATAATTTGGTACTTTGATTTTCATAAGAACCTAGTGAAGTTACTAAATCTACTATCATGTACTTATGCATCAGCTAATGTGAATTGTAGCCGTCACTTTTGATAAATAATAATAATAATAATAATATTTATAAAATAACACTAATAAAATAGTAAAATGTTATCACATTGTAGACAGTAAAAAAGAGTGTTTGTATTCAATTCAATATAAGCCAAGGAATATTCGACTGTTGACTAATAAAGTCTCTTTTTTAGATTTAGAATAATGGAATTCTAACATTTTTAAGGTAGAGCTGGGTCACAGACAAGGTGTACTGTAGAAGAGACACTCAGCCTTCCGAGAGTTTTGCTGTGCTCCTTGAGCAGGGTTGAGTCCTTGGGCACTGGGGAGTGCTAGTTGGAGTTCTCGGTCATAAAGTGAAACAACTCACGTTCTAATTGTTTTTTGTAAAGGAGTGGTGGTCCGAACACAATATTTCAGTTACCAGACATCCACTTCCCCCCAACACACTGAACTCACGTTCATACCTCTTTTCAATGAACACGTCTTATTTTCAGACAAGCTAGTCAACAATATTTGAAGCTTGTTTACAACTAAACAATTCACATAAATTCGCTTAAACAAAAAAAAGGTCATTGTATTTTAAGTTTTCTTTGTTATTTGCAATTTGAGTAAGCTCATTTGATGGGTTACTGGTTAGTTTATGGTAAGGGTGTGGGGCCGCTACCTGAACCTAGATTTGTGAAAGCCAGTTTATTGACACTAGAAGGCAATTTTTGTCTGGTCTCTGGTAAAACCATCTTTAAAGTGAACTGTTTTTAAAAATAGATGTTTGAAATCGATGTCCCTTGGGACTGCCTGTAGCGATGCCCATGTTGAAGGACTCGTGCTCTTCCAATCAGTGCAGCTATTTTAACCTAGAGGCTGTGGGTCTGGTGTATACCTTGTCAGTGGCCTAGATAGCTGTAAACTATCTTAATTTCATCACCATTATAGTCTTGGTTAATAAACACAGGTCAAATACTTTATATAAGAGAAAATAAATAGTTGTTATACATTTCACGACCCAATAATTGCTCATGTAAACAGATACAAAATTAGTTGGTTATGTTTATCATTAAAAAAAATAGTTTAGAGGTTATCACAAATATTTTTTAAGCAAAGAATGAAAGCTACTTGCACTCTATTATCTGAAATTAAACTGTTACTATCATGAATAATGTAAAAATATTTTTTTAGATGCAACAGAATACTCTATTATACAAATTTAATCCCAAATCTATATCATCAATTAAATAGTAAATATGTTTTAACATCTTAACATACTCTTATTTGGGGAATTATGTCCTAAAATCTCTAATAAGAAGAATTAATTATAAATGACTTGATTAAATAAAACTATTTTCTTTTACCACGTTGTAGCCGAATCTCTCTTGTGCATGTACCCATCACACTGTCTCACGAACCTGATGCAGGGATGAAATCAATTGAGGCACTGTTAATACAGAACCTCTTGCCAGTGGGACGAGGCCCATCCCCAAACACATGACCCAGATGAGCACCACAGTTCGAGCAGGTCACCTCCGTCCGCACCATTCCTGGGTTAGCCACCAACAACAGAAGGTTGGCTCCAACTGTAGCCGTTTGTATGGAGGGGGGATAGGAAGGCGGGAAGAACAGATTAAGAGTTAGACCCAACCACCTCCTTACATACAAACACCACACACACACACACACCAAAGCATCATCGGCGAAAAAAACAACAAGAGTCTACAATATGCTAAGTTATGGTGATAAAAATTAAGATTTGTGTATCTCAGGGTATTATGCAATTGTTTTTGGTTTCTTCTTAGAGAAATGTATCCAAAGCTGGTATGTCATCTATTTAATGGTATATCACAGACAATGTTCATAAGTACATAAACTCTGTTCATGATCCCCCGATTGTAGTAATTTATATTTTGTAGGTCATTTTTTGTCATTTTTGAATTTTAGGTCATATTTTACTGGTTTGTGTTCTGTTAGCCCTATTTATAAGATTTTTTTAGGAAGTTTTGAGTCATATTTAGACATTTATGTTGATTAGTTATGTTATTATCAATATTTTATAGATTCACGCCTTTTTTCAATACACAGTTGTTAGTTGATGAACTTTGTATCTTCTACGCTTGCTTCTGAAGCATATATTTGTGAATCAATATTATATTTAGCAGAAACAAGAGGTTAGTTTTTGAAAATATGAAGTGATTTTTTAAAATTTTGAGGTCGTCTTACAGGTTATTTTTTAAGTCATCAAAATCTGGGCCCTGGTCATCTAATAGATGATCCAACAATATTGAAAAAATGGAATGACAAGAATATTTCAATAAGATGGACAAAGTTTTTATTTCAAAATTCTTAAACTTCTTCCTTAAAGATTTTTATAACAAAATTGGTCCTATTCTTGATTTTTGTTCCCAAGTAAAAATGCTCAGAAATACATCTACACTTGAGCTATTGATTTCGTTAGAAAAATATACTTGCTATTACATTACTTCACAAGGACTGGTGATAGGTAGTGAAAAATTATGTTGCACAAGTTATTGGCCGTTTTTTGTCTTTGTTATTAGTTGCACATTTTTTAAACATTAAAAAATACCCTATTGTCAACACTAGATTTAGATCAAATTTATGGGACAACTATTGTTTTTCCCAAATGTGATTTTTTTTAATTTTAAAAGTTTACACTTGGCATTATTTTTACAGGAATATTGTGATTGTCCTACATAAGCTTTGTAAACACAAATATTTCTTATGAAATTGACATACTGTGCCATTGTAAATGGCCGAGTTTGGACATCATATAGTCCTGCTGTGTGGAGATTCTTTGCCTCCTTCAAGTAATATCTGGATGAATGCTGATGTGCCCTATAGTTACAACTAGGAAGGATTGCTGTGCTACCTCTTCATCCAGCTTCAGGGGGCTTTTCTATTGCTTGTGTCCTATTTAAATGCCTCAACATTTGGTGTCAAGATTATTAAGCTAAGATTTGTGCTCTTGTCAAATAAATTAATAGAAAGTGTACCCAATATCACTTTCCTTAGCTTAGTTTTGGTTGTGAATCTTGACAACACACAAAGATAAATAAAACTACAAGAATTGACATAAAGATAACAAGAAATATTTTGTGCCCAAAACTACTACTTGAGAATATCTCTCTATTCAGCGGCAGAATGTAAGGTGTGAACTGTGTTCCTCATTTCTTTTGCAAGACATAGTATAACTTTTTTTTGCTTGCATTATTTACTGAACTTTTTTTTACAATTACACAAATGAAATAAAGCTATGAACGCCTGAAACACCATTACAAATGTCATACATACTGGCCAACATCATATGGAAAAGTTATGTTTATGTGCATGAAGTTTGATCAACATCAATATTTTAACTCTACTGATGAAAAATATAGTATATAATCAAATTTAATATATAACAATCCGTTACACTCTATGATACAGACTTGATTTATTAACAGTTGAACTTTATATATACTAATGATTTATAAATAAGATAACACCTGATCAGTTATATAAACTTAGAACTTTTGACTTTTATAGCCTACCAGCCAGAGAGTCAGATTTTCGACCATGCGAGTTGTTATTTAACTATGCTTGGAATCTGTTTGATATTGTTTCCAGTTCCAAATATTTTATAAAACTAATTCACTAACTCTTCACCATATAAAACAATTTTATTTTTTCAAAGTCACTTGGTTTGTTCAGACCTCACGGTAGTTAATCACTCACATGAACAGGAGACTGATTTGTTTTGGTCCAAAATTACTTTTAAAAGCCAACCCTTAATGGATATGGAAAGTATATATTAAAAAACCTCAAACAAATAAACTTATGTGATATTCAAAAGTATTTTTAACCAAAATAAACTGGGTAGCATTGCTATATAATACAACATTGAGATCCTTTAAAAAATATATTAAAATTTCCACTATTTAAACATTTATTTGTTATCTGGACCATTCTAATAATCCTGTGAGTATAATAAATCAATAAGCAAATACAAAACAGCAACAATGCAGGTATAAAGGTGCAAGAGGGGGTTATAAAATATCTAAAATTTTAAAGTTAAAGTTTTTAACATTATTGAGAAATTATAACTGAAATGTAATATTTGAATAATAAAGATTGAAACTTGACTTATTCAAAAGGATGCATCTATCTCATTTTAAAAGGTTTACAATGATTGAAAGAAGTGGCTGAGGCAATGACAGGATTATTCAAAGCAGTATATGTTTGATTAATAAAAGTGTTAGAGCCACCAAAACATGAGTATTATTAAATCACAAACCTAAACCGATGTTTAAATGAATTAACTACAATAAAGCAACAATTATCACACACATACACTTTACACAAACATGCACTCAATGTTGGGAGAAAAGGGAGATATTAAATAGTTATAGCTACAACTTACAATAGATTAAGGCCTCTTTCAGACGTGAGTGACCGAGCCAGTTCATAAGAGGTGAAGCCTTGAGTCGAAATGCAGCTCACTTGAGATTGTAGGAAAACACAGCAGCCTGTCAGTATTCTACATTATTCGAACCAGAAGAGGCTATCATGGTATTGCTTTACACTAGATGACGATGTGATACTTTTTCTTAACTATTTCTATACATTATCATCTTTTGATTAGATTTATAATGTTTTTAACTGTTCGCTAAACACGAGAAGATGCAGCAAATTTCCAACCAACCTACAATATTATTGGTTTGATTGATATAAAATGTACAGCTTATATAGGGCCTATAACGATGCTGGGTGTAGTATAATTCCTTCAATAAATTGGTTTGCATGGAAGACTGACAGGTTTTCCTCCATCTCGTGAAACTTGAAATATAGTCATTTCAGTGTTGAGCTTCAGTTTCATGTATGCTTAGGTGAAAGGTTAAAATAATACCAATACCCTACACATATCTTGCTAGTGGTACAGAGAGCCAGCAGCCAGCTCACTAGAGCGGACACTCAGCTCCCATCCGTCCCGTGTGAAAGAAGCCTTACTTTTTCAAATTACTAAATTAGCACAAACAAACACAAAACAAAAAAGAAAATGTCAAAAAATACACGTTAGATAAAATTGATAGCATGTTAATTAAATGAATGATTCATCATCACTAGATCCAAGAAAAGTGTATTATGTGGCCTACTCAATGATAAAGAAAGATAATGATATATACTTAATTTCTCGATGAAATTGTGTTATTGGGCTTTAAAATACTGTAACATGAAACTCTTTAAAAATAATCGTGGCAGGAAAATGCTACTCTCAAGTCAAGGTATATTTGGTTCAACCTAGCTTTGGCTTTTTATGACAGTTCAAAATGTATTAAATAACAAATATGTTTTGTCATTATTACTTTTTTTTATTGTGCACCATGTTTTAATGCTCGTTCAAGATATCCACATATTTACATTGATGGGGTAGAGATGAAAACGGTAGTATTTAAAAGAAATGTAGGCACATTGGTGTAAAGGGAGTGTAGGAAAACATTCAGGAAAAAAAATATTCTTTGTACAACCAACCAGGATTCAAACCTTGATATCTTCATCACTAGCAAATCAATCTATTACAAAATAGACGCCTTAGACCATGTGGCCACAAATAGTTATTGAAATTATTAGAAGAGAAATATTTTGTTGAACCAAATAAGTTAAAAATATTTGTAACAAGTTTTTCCTACACTCATACCAGATTGTAGTTAACTATCTAGTCACACGCTTTGGTGCCCACATGGTTTAAGATGTCACTACCGCAAAAGACTAGACTGCTGATGATGGAAAGATTGAGGTTCGAATCCAGGCCAGGTGTATTGATTTGTGGCTTTTCCTAAATAGTTTTAATTTCTTCATTTTAGCAGATATGGGTACACTTAATCTAAATTCAACCTTCCTCATCCCTAACACATTAGAGTAATTAGTACATAGGCATCTACCCAAACGAGTGGTAAGATGCGGGGCTAAAAGAAACTATCTAGCCCCTGTATAATGTTAATAAAATAAAGATTTCCCAGTAATTATATTAAAGCTAAGATTATCTTTACAGTTAGGTCCACTGTTTTGCCATGCTGAAGTAAGTTTGAATTACTAGCAGTCACAATTCATTAAATATATTCCATGCTACGGAAGTACACTATTCATGTTCTTAAGAGTATTTTTTAAAATAACTCAAGAAACAAAGAAGCAGACAGTTTGCTAGAGTTAGTAATGGTCCGCTCATTTTCTGATGATCCTTAACTCAACTCACCATTTGAAGTGTCTTTGGTAAGCTTCACCTTCCCCTGTTCCAAGACATCATTGAAAGCTGGCCATCCACACCCAGAGTCATACTTGGTTTCTGAAGAAAAGAGCGGGTCACGGCACACCAAACACACATATGTACCCGCATCAGACGTTTTATTGAATTTACCAGTGAATGCTCTGAAAGAAAATTTAACGTTCCAATCGGGTATAGTCGTGCTACTCTAACAGCTAGAGGTCACCAGACCTTCGTGTTATTTATCTTATAAATAATAAATTATAATTATATACATGTTTATAAATTTTAAAACTTGCTGACCAATCTTGATAGTTTTACACATGCAACAAAACATACTTTTATTAAATTATAAATATTTAGCCTAATCATTATTTATATAAAATTGGATATTTCAATGCTTTCTTTTGAGGAACTATATGTTTTTAAAAAAAACTTGCATTATTATTAAATGTTTTACAAAAAAAAAGTCCACCATTAATCTATTTTGATTAGTTAGTTAAATAATTAATTAATTAAAATGTATAATTAGAATACATACAGCTTTATAATGGAAATAACTAGTATCTAAATGTATCAATCCACTTGGAAGGTTAGGTTAAGGTGGGAAGGAAGGAGACTTGAGAAAAGGCCAGTTTTTTGGGTTAAAATAAATAAAATACTGATTCAGTCGACATAAAATTTAATTTTCTTCACATGTTGATTTCAACAGTTGTTGAATATCTGTCATGAGCATAACAGCATTAGATGAGAAACTTTATATGAAGAGAAAATGTTGTCAAATTCCAGGACACCCTTGAGAGACATTTAGGAAATGTTGAGGTCACCACGTGAAAAAAATTAAGTTCTATGTTTGTACTAGAACAATATTTATTCATTTTGACCATAGAAACTGCAAAAAACATTGGCTTTTTTCCCCCATCCCACCTAAAGCTTGGTTGATTTTTTTTTTAGTTATAACATTTAATAGATTCTTTTTATCAAATTACTCTCAGAGTCATGGTTTCTTGGTTACTACTACTTCTTGCCAAAAGAAAAACACATGACAACTTTGTGTGGATTCTCTAACACGCTTCGGTGACCTCGTGGTCTAACGCGCTAATCTTGTGTTGAACTAGACTGCTTAAGATGGGGAAATCAGGGTTTGATCCTGGTCGGGTGCACTGATGGTGGTTGTCCATCCTCCATGCAAATGCGGGTGCACTTCCTCAAAATTAAGCCTTCTTAATCCCTAACCCATTAAGGTGATTAGTACATAGGCATATAACCTGAATAGGTAGTTAGACACGGTGCTAAAAAAAACTATTCTCTTAATGTGTTATGGCCCCCAAATGCTGATGCTGATAGACTTAGAAGGTTTGGTTAAGCTTGGTTAATTTCTTTTTGGATTATTATTATTAACACATACAAGATTATTTTTATCTAATCATTACATGATTTAATGTGAAATGTTTTAGTGTATAAGGGTTTTTAAAGTTGGCAATTCTGTAGCTATTATTTCAGTACATTTTGGTTACATGGTTACTAAATGAATTTATGTAGGAAGGTTAAATAAAGTTATGAGTGAAAGTTTGTCTAGTGTTAATATATTGAAGGATCTAAAATCTGTGTTGAGAAAATGGAATAAATAAATAATATCTCAATTGTAAGATTTGGGTTTGCTACAGAAAAAAGCAAGATGTTCAATGTGTGGTTGCTATAGACGTTTTCATCTCACGATACTCTGTGAAATAAGTTGAGCAAATATTTTCTAATTTATGAATGAAATATTCTTAGTATATGACTTTATTAATTAAGGTATAGCAGTGTTTAGTGAAAGAAAATTAAAAGAATGGGTAAACATTCTTGACCCTGAATTGAATATTATGATACAGATTGAAATGCAGAAATATGGTTAAATAGACCTCTACAGAAATGTAGGTACAAATTAAAACAGTATAGTTGAAATTTTAACACAATTTAATTCTTAGACAATGTTTGGGCAATAGACATAGCAATAATAGCTGATAAGTTACCTCTCAGTTCCCTTCTCTTGAGTCACATGATATTGTATTGGTGTAAGTCGCTGCTTTAAATCTTCTTTCGAAAACTTTTCTTTTGGTGTATTACTCATTGCTGCCAACAAGACCAACACTATATTTATTCAGATAAATGATTGTTCATGAATTGTGTATAGTCTGATTTTCACAGGAAGGCCCTTTTAGAAAATATAAACACTTTCGGGGAATAGTCGCTTATAAGACAATAATATAAAAGTATTTTCTTTGTTTTGTTACAATATTTTATATTTGTCACCCCTGGTCCTTTTAGATTGTCAGGATGTGTTGTGGTCGAGGATAGAAGGGGGTAAGTGGCTAAATGATTGTGTGGGTTAATAATTGACGTACGGCTTGGGTTTTTGTGGTTTCCATGTGTACTACTGTCTATTACAAATGTGATGTTGATGTGGAATATTAAAAGATAGAAAATAATTTAAAATACTATTTGGAAGTGTGTGGCAGAACAAAGTATTGCAAGGAGGTGAGCTTATT
Organism: Timema shepardi; assembly: GCA_902151425.1. Lineage (NCBI taxonomy): Eukaryota > Metazoa > Arthropoda > Insecta > Phasmatodea > Timematidae > Timema > Timema shepardi. The sequence goes on along the minus strand of CABFVX010003022.1, from coordinate 79,517 downwards.
TCACAGTTGATGAACCCTGATCTTGAACAGTAACCATCCAATACAGCTATTGATGTGCTGGCGTCCTAACCCCAAAAAACAGGCAGAGTGACCCCCTAGACTCAGTCGTGATTATTCAGCCCAGTTAGCTGGGCTATACTACTATTTAACTTGGCTTCTGGCCTTGTTTGCCATAAGGAATGCAGACACACTGTTTATGTTATCAGCATATAGGTTCTATTTGTTTACAAGCTAATCACAACACCTTGTAATATTTGTTTTGTCATTCACAATCCAGAGCCCAACAATATTAAACAAGCGGGCCTCTCAATTTAGGCCGTGTGATTATAGATTTATATTATTATTATATACAGTACTTAAGACTGCAAATCAAATAATATAAAGTTTTATAAGGTTTGATTAATATAAATAATTTTACAACTAAAACAAAACTCAATAAAACTATAGGAGAAACCTATAAATGTAAATATCTACTATCTTTTGTGATGACTCATGATCCTCTGCTGTGTATAATGTGATCATTTCATGTTAAAAATTAAATTGTTTATTTGATCAATATTATTTGAAATTTTAATTTATTAATGCATGAAAGGTTAGGTTTAGTTAGTGTGAGTAAGAACCATAATTATACAAAATGTTAAGGGCAAACACTTGATAGCCCTCATAGATTTATATGGAAGGTATTCTCTATTTAAACTTCTATTAAATCCATAAATAAAGTTTCAATAATTTTAAACTTCTATGAAATTCATATATAAAGTCATAAAAAATAGAGTAGGGGCTTATTCATTATTATTAGCTATCCTCTAGGTCTGGACTGACTAAAAAAAACACTGATTGTTCAAGAGGTAGGCTACCAGAAATCTCTGCTAACACATTCTTTTGTAAAATGAGGATTATCATGTTCTTGCAGGCAAAAAATGGAGTGTAATCCTTGAAAATAAAAACCTTATTCCTGATAGTCCATGAAGAAAAGCTGTGCATATAGCATGGCCTGACATATAGCTACACGAGAGTAGATATAGCTAATAATAATTTTTCTAGCTATAGATAAGGGCCTTCCTGTGAAGATTAGAATATGTATATGTATATAATAACTATGGTTAGAACCTAATGTAATAAAATGTCAAGGCCCAGAGCTAATTCATTTATATACTGGTAGCCCATAACTTATTAAACAACCTGAGAATCCACCTACTCATCAAAATATATGCTCTACAAGACCTATAAACCAGAAGTACTTTTAGAATATGTTATGTCTATGAGGTTGGGTTCCTACATTAAACAATATAAGTTGCGTGATAAACAATTTTAATGTTAGTTAAAAATAACATACTATCTAGTTAATATTAAGACAAAGAATTATAATTGAAAAAAATATAATTAAGACTCACTCAAGAAAATAATGACTACCCTAAGACTATGTCTAAACATCTTCTCTAGATAAAGCATACCCCAAACCCCACTGAGGATCATTAATTGATGATAGTTCCTACGTATAATCATCTGTTTATTGCCTATGACCTGGTCGCTATAACTAGGATGCCAGTAAACAAAGTCTTATTGTATTTAAGTGGGCATAGGCCAACCGAGTTACCTATTTATAGTGACAGTGACTTGGTCGCAAAACAAGTGAATTTAGGTTGACTCAAAATAATGTGGTTGATGTTCTGGCATCCTAGCTATGGCATTTTTGTAGAAACAACTAGAGCACAATTAAGGTCATGCTCTAAAAGTGACTCCTCAACTGCAAATTATATGTTTTGTTAATAATTTTGTTGTAATTAATAAGGAAGGAAATGGTATCATATTGATTATATTAAGGCAGAGAGATTTTTAATGAGTGGATAAAAAAAAATCCCCTTTAAACATATTAAATACAGTGGGAAAAATTTTAATGCACAGATGTAGTTTTCCACTATAAAAGTCATTTTGCAGAAAAAATAAAAATGTTAGATATAAATATAATTAGGCCTAAATAATCTTGGAATATGAATGTGACACTACTAGAGACTACAAGTGTAGGATGGTGAAAGTGGAAAATTCTTTAATTTATTTATGAACTTATTCTAGCTTAAATACATAAAATTATACCTTAGATATATATACTATATCTAAACATGTATATAAAACATACCTATTTCAATACAAATAGAATAGAAAGAGTTTAAATTATGTCAGTTTAATCAACTTCAAAATAAAGTTCAACAGTTTTAAGTCATATCCTTATTTGGCATGCTCAATAACACCACCCACAGATTCAAAGGAAAACACTAAAAATGTACATAAGTTAAAGCTCTTAAATTATTAATCATGTATACAAATATTTTTATTTATTAACTATTATTCATTAATAATACAAATTCTTGATCATAATTATCATTAACGTTACTATTCCTTAGGGTTAAAGTACTTAGTTATTTAATTTAAGATCGGGAATTTTGATATGGACTAGAATGAAATATTTCCCTATTCTAGCTTATGTTTAATTGACATAGAAATATAGTTTTAAAATAACTATTATATAGACACAACAATGATTACAACGTATAGCTATTAGTCCTATAAGAAAACCACAATTAATTTTAAAACTAATAATAAATTTTAACTATTTACATTCTTACCTCGGTAATGCTTAAGTAATGAATGAGTAACCAAAGGAATTCTTTGTATAAATTTAGGATTACTTGAAAATTTAAGTTTATATATGACAAAAGCTAACCTACTTATCCTATATCGTAACATAACAATTAATGAGCTATTAGACTTAAAATTTATAATCTTTTTTTAATCATTAAAAATTACATATTAAATTTAGCAATTCTACCAACCATTTTTACTAAATATATAAATATTTACTTACTTATTGTAATAAGATCACAAAAACTATCCATTGATCTTTATAACTGAAATAGATAGACACACACAGATATATATATATATGCCTAAGCTATTGTCTACATACAATGATTAAGAAAGAAAGAAATAAAGGGAAAAACTTTACTATTTAAGTCGATGAGGCATTTGGATGCCCTTTACTATTTTTTGGTAATTTAAAGCAATAGGTATATAAGAGTGGGATAAGAGGCTTACTAAAATGTTTAAATATCATGCATATTATGTGCAACACCTATGGCTTAATGAAGAAAATATATTCTTAGTAATTTCTAAGCCATAACTCTTTAAGTAATACGATGGTACTTCATGAACAACGAGATCAAAGCCAGGGTTTGTTATATCTCTCCTTAGCAAACGACAAGATTAAACGTCACGTTTTGGTCAGTGCAACTGATGTCTACATACCCCTTCAAAAGCTAGAGCTCATTGAAACTATCAGAAATGGTATGTGTATATTTGGCTAATAGAGAAATAACTTATATTCCCCAGTCATTTTGTCGACAACGGTAAAATGAAAAAATACAATCAAATCAGTAATATGAAGAGCGAATGAAAAGTTATATACGTAGTAATAAAAATAAAATACTTGATACCTAGGTGTTTATTTGCATTATTATTTAAATGAATGTTTTTGAGCTCTATCTATATTTTACTTTAGTAAAGTGTCTGGAAGCAAAATAAATTATTATTTTTTCAACACCACATCTTACTACACGTTTGGGCTATACGCTCATGTACTAATTACACAAATTGTTTTATAGAGTAAGAAGGCTATATTTAAAGTAAGTGTACCCTTATTTTCTTGGAGAGAGTGAGATAGAGAGTGGAAAACTTTTTTTTCTAAGATTAATGGCCTACTATGTCGCAAAAAGGAACTGTCAGTTTGGGATAGTAGAGTAATTATTCCTACAATATTTCAGAAAGGAATCTTAGATATTTTGCACTAAAACATCCTGGTATATGTCGAATGAAAGCTCTTTCTCGCACCTATGTGTGGTGGCCCAGACTGGACTCTGACATAGAACATATATTATATAGAAATGTGACATTTGTAAACGACACAGGGTTTGGTAAAGGTCCCTTAAATCATTGGTCTTGGCCCAACAGGAAGTGGGAACGACTATATTCAGAGTTTGTTACCAAAGACAAACATAGCTGTATGATTATACTTGACGCCTACAATGTATGGGTAGAAATCTACTACAACCACAAAAACTATTTAAAGGATTTGGACGTGTTTTATAGCCCAAGGATCCCCAAAGAAGATACCATATGGAGGACCTCCGCATGTTTCACTATAGGAGGAGTATACAACATAAGATAGGTCTGTCCTTGCCTATCGTAATACAACATATGCACCTATGGGAAAGGTGCCAGTGGAAGTATTCCTCGTCTATGAACCAATAACAAAACTTTCATTCTTAGAACCTAGTTTGTCTTACAATAATGAGCCAAAGTTATAGAAAATAAAGATGAGTGTGGATCGTGCTCAAGGACCTAGACCCGTATTCCCGAGTGTGATTATGAGCATCTCGAAGTCTTTTTCTTTTCGAGTTTCACATTTGGTATTCCTCAATAATTTGAGACTATTCGAGATACAAACAATTCGAACTGATCTCTATAACTAATTCTCGAAGGGGTTTACTCCCGCGAAATATATATTTCAAAGGGCTTGGCAGTATTGGTGAATAAAGATGGTGCGTGAATTACAATTGCTTGCAATTCAAGAATTAGAAGTATGTAATCTTGAATTAAATAGGATAAGCAATTTCGAATCTTTAACGATAGGGATAATGTATTTGCCATTAGGGATAAAGCATTTGTGAAGCTATTTAGATTGAATAAACGTAATACAGGTTATTTAAGAATGAGGTTTGCTTGCAAATAACTTTGAAATAACCTTCAAATTTATAGACAATTCGTAACTGGTGGTTAGGTAGTTTCTGCCTTGAAAGGTCTCAACCACTTCCCCCCCTTCCCGACAAAAAATAGGGTTGTGTACAATTAAGAAGAGAGAGAGAGAATGAGTTGGGTGGGAATGTGCAACTTTGGAAACGTGCTAAAGCTTATTAGTTTTTCGGAAATACCTGAAATCTCATTCATTTTTTGCTATGATAGTAATTCTATTTAATTGTTAACTTCCCGTAAAAGAAAATAGTAATATTTATATTTGATATTCATTCGTATCAATTTCTCCAAATGTAATCCATACTGAAAATATTGTGATTATTAACAATAGGTAGGTCTCAAAAAAATAGAAACAAATTTGGGGTGGTTACGGAACTAGTAAAATATTATTCATTAAAGTATTGAATCTAATGTAACAAACATGAATTATACAGTTTTATTTTATACATTTTGCTAAATATTTAAATTTCTTAACCATAAATAGATATAAATACAAGTACAGATAATTCTAAACACACTATTAACGTAGATTATTATTTATAATTAATTATAAATATTGCTTTTTTGATTGATATTTAAAGGGATGACAGGTTCACTTTGACATGTCTACTGTTCAGTTTGATACTTTACCAAAAGTAAAATCTTGTTAAAATTGAATTACAACCATATTTGTGTGTTTTTTCTTTGCAATTTATACAAATGATTTTAACTTTTTTTTTAATCAAAATATCCATAAAAACTAACGGTTATATTTTAATATTCATTGTACACAATTTATTTTTAAACAAATAATTTGGACCTATAAACTAGTAGCATTTTTCTATGAACGCCTAAACATATCAAAAATAGCGGTTATTATTTTTAATGTAACAACTATTGATGGACCAAATTTAGTTTAGAAGAGAACAACTTTTATTTGATCAAAATAATTAGTCAGACCAGCCCGTTTGGTTGAGTCACTTTAAATGTACCATATATCTATATATAATTTATACCCGGATCAATAGCCGTGTGAACTAAATATCGGGTTTTGGCTTTCTGGTTAGAGTGAGGTCAAGGTCCGAATTCCAGATAGGTACAATGAGAGTGTGTTTTATAAATGTTTCTCACTTATCCTCCACGCAAATGTGGGTACATTTAATTTAAATTCCATCTTTATCGCCAGCTACTCAATAAGCGTTATTAAATGCAGATAATCCAAGTGGGTGATAAGACTTGGTTGAAAAATTGTATAAGGGACCTATTATGTAGGCCTATATTGATACTCAAAGCTAAAAATTTACTAAACAAAATTTTGTGTCAGCCACATTAAATATGTGTGAAAATTTTAAAGTGTTTGAGATTATGAATTCAGTTAGTAAGAGCCACAAATAAAAATCAATCATTTTATGACTATAACTTATAAGGCTAACCATGAGTATTCTGAATTTCCCTTGGATATGACAATACATTTTTTCGGACTTGGTATTTTGTTACACGGTTTCACAAAAACTATGGATAAAATAAATCGAAAGCAATTGATTCAAACAAATAACTTTTTGGTGTTAGGACACATGATTCGTAGATTTTTTGTCCTAAAGCTCATTCGCATTTTTAATTTAGAATTCTTTAAATGATATAATTTGCAAACATTTCTTTGAAAATATTACAAAATATTCGATATTATTAACAATACTAATTTTTAAGGTAGTAATAATTAAGTTAATTAATACTTAGAATTAATACTTAATTAAAACTGATTTTGGACTGTAAATTTGTGGAGTCACCCCCCTCCCCCAAATGTTTTGGATACACTTAGCTCTCTAGATTTATGCCAAACATACAAAATCGTAACATAGCAATCACTTAAAGTATTGAAATGAGTGTTTTCAGCTTCATTTATATATTTTTATAGTTTAATATTTTAGTAACGTAGTTTGTGGCCCAATAAATATGTCTCCAAATAATTATTTACTGTACTATTAATAGCTACCCCTAAGAAACAATTATAGGCCTAAAACTTTATTTATCATGTAAAACACTCGCCAAATATCCATTTTAAACAAAATAACTAAAACTGTTTTCTTAAATTGAATGTTCAAAAATCAGTTGTCAGTAAATACCCTAATTTGATGGCTTGAATCAAAATTTTAAAAAATGCCTCAAAGTATAACCATAATATAATATAATATATGATTGTTAAAGTTTGAAAGAAATCCATCAAATCGTTTTCTCTTGAGCACCAGGGACATACAGACAGGCAAGGTGTCAGACAGAAATACAAACACCACCTTTTTGTTTTCAATGGAACATAAAACGCAAAGATTTAACATAATTCTGAGGTTTAAAATGTTCACGATCCCAAATTAAAAACTGTTTTCTTTGGTGACAAATACATATATCTGTTTTTGAAATCACAGGAATTGATTTGGTTGGACCCCTCTACCTACAAGGTGAAGTTAAAGCATGGATCTGTGTTTTCACCTGTGTTGTTTATAGAGCTGTGTATTTCGAGCTAATTACGTATATTTCCACATCAGCCTTCCTACAAGCTTTGAAAAGTTTTGTAGCTCACCGTGGTAGACACTCCATAGTGTACTCTGATAATGGGACTAATTTCGTTGGAGCTACAATTTCCCTTAGAGAGATTGATTGGGAATGCATTTTAAGTTACAGTACAGTAAGGAAAATTGAGTCGAAATTTAACCCTCCAACTGCCGCTTGGTGGGAAAGAGTTATACAAAAGGTTTAAAAAAAAACTGTTGAGGAAAGTTTTAGGTCAAGCTGCCTCAAAATACGAAGAAATATCCACCATTTTGTGTGATGCCCAAGTGGTAATAATTTCCCGACCTATCACTTACATGTTTGACAACGCTGAGGATCTGGTAGCATCAACTCATTCAATGTTTCAACAAGAAATTCACATGGTGGGAGTACCTGACCTAGACACTTAGTCACCAAAAGGCACAGGTATCAGCAGCATTTGCGTGAAATTATAAGAAGAAGATTTATATCAGAATATTTGGGACAACTTGTACAGCGAGTGGAATCCAGTAAAGACGATCAACCTATTTCTGTTGGAGACGTCGTGCTGATTGGAAGTGACAACAAAAAGCGGCTGGACTGGCCATTAGGTCAGGTCTTAAACATTTTTCATGGTCCTGATGGTGTTGTTAGAACTGTCCGACTGAAGACAGCTAATTCGGAGCTGTTGAGACCAGTTCAAAGACTCTATTCATTGGAGGTGTCTTCTCCATAAGCCCTTCACCTGATGCCTCACCAATCAGTGTCTACGTTGAAAGAACCTGTTTCTATTATTGCAGAAAGAGAATAATTTACTACTCGATTTGGACGTACAGTGAGAGCACCGGAAAAGTTGGACCTTTGGACATTGTGACAGTGTTGTGAGTTGCCTTTTGCAACTCAGGTGGGAGGATATTGGGTATTGAATGAACTCATCCTATTTGCTTTGTTTACCTCTGATAATGATTGATAAGGTGCTGAATATGCTCTATGATGACAAAGCTATGTAATGGTGTTGCTGGTTATGAAATGTTTTGATATAACATCTGTGATCACGTCGGTTTAACTGAAAAAAAAAAAGTTAAATGATATTTTGTAGACAATGGTAGTGTAATAGGAAGAAAATAATAATGGAACCATCGAATACCGGTGGTATATGTATTGTGTTACTAGCCATATCACTAATGGCAAATGCATTATCCCTATCGTTAAAGATTCAAGGTGGCTTATTTAATTCAAGTTTACGTTCTTCCAATTCTTGGATTGAAAGCAAATTTAATATACGTGCCATATTTATTTACCAATACTGCTAAACCATTCGAAATTTTATATTTCAAGTGGGTTGAACCCTTCTTGAATTAGTGATAGAGATCAGTTCGATTTTTTTGTGTCTCAAATAATTGAGGAATACCAAATTTGAAATTCGAAAAGGAAAAGTCCTCGAGATGCTCAAAAGCATACTCGGGAGTACGGGTCTTGGCCTTGGTAAAGGGATAATATTTGTTTGTGCATCTCAATTACCTCCGCAGCTTTGAATGAGGAGCATGGGAACTTACTAAATATTTGGTGAATACAGATCAATAACAGGCACTTTTTCAACAAATAGTCCATTAACCAGTAAAATGTCCTGCTAGCTTACCGAGTGTGTCACAAGCAAAAACTCGCCAAATAAATCAACCACTAACAAGGACCTTGGTAGCTAGTCTGCAAACATCCTTTCAAAAGACAAAACTAGCAAGTATATGGACAACTAACAAAGAAGATTCGAAACTTGTGTTTAGACGGTCAACGGTCAACGGTCAACACAGTGGTTCGTGGCTCATATTGAACTGGTAGGGTTATGGATCAGAAATTTTGTAAAGGCGACGGTGTTGTAAGATTTGAAAGCTAAGAATCAAGTTTGAATGAACTTACAAAACTTGATCCAAAGTGCGGATTTCTTATTATGTAGAAGATTATTAACTTTAAATATGTATGAGCAATAAATACAATATATGAAAATAAATAAAAATAAATTACACCCGAACACGATAATCAAGTCCAGTACCTACCTTATGTGTGACAGTATCAACGCTTCCAATTTCATTCTTGTGCCCCCGTTCAACATTTGCAAAATAATTACATAGTCCTTAATTTTTGTGTAGGACTGGGCCGATTAACAATGAGATCATTGGCGGTTTATGGCATAATCGGCATATTGTTACCCGATGCCCTCACTTTTCGGGTAATGGTGACTCATCATCGTTACCCTCTTGAAGGCAGCCTTTGCTTTTGTTCTGTTGTTTGCAGATGGGTGGGACGTGTTGCCGGTGACCGAGTAGTTACTTCTTTCATTAATAACAAGGATATGGGCGGAGGGATTGTGTTGAGGATAGAAAGGTCAATGAGATAACTTTATTGCAAGCTGTGTATGAGGGATCATCTCTGCAAGGTCCTCAACCAAACAGATGTCTGAACCAAGAGAGGAAGATTCAAGAGAAATTATAACTGGGGAATATATTTAAGGGGTGGCAAAACTGGGATAGAATCAAGTAAAGACAAAAGTGGGGAAGATTTAAAGAAAGCTAAAACTTGGGAAGATTCAAGGAAAGCTAAAACTTGGTAAGATTCAAGGAAAGCCAAAACTGGGGAAGATTTAAACAATGCTAAAGCTGAGGGGGATTCAAGGCAAGCTAAAACTGGGGAAGATTCAAGGAAAGTTAAAACTGGGAAAGATTCAAGGAAAGTGAAAATTGAGTAAGATTCAAGGGAAGCTACAACTGGAAAAGATTGAAGAAAAGCTAAGATCGGGAATTCCAATAAATATAATGAAAACATTTTTTTTAAATTCTAAATGTAATGTTTTTAAATTAGTTTATAGTTTTGTAGGTTCTCACAGCATAGTCTCTTAGCTATTTATTTCACATGACATCAATAAATCATTACATTTAGACACAACTTCCTAGTTTACTGCTCCCAAACACACTGATTAACATGTATTTTACCATGTCATGGATTACAGATATCACACCACTGTTCAAGGTATTGAAGTTAAGGTCCAATCACTGAAAATTCCACTAAAATTAATATATTTGCTATATTCTGTGCATATATTTCAAAATCATCATTATCATGAACAGCTTCCAGCCAGTGACTGGGTCTATTTAGAACACAGCCCCCATAAGTTAGGAAGACTGTTTATATTATTTGTCTGTAACTTTAGCCCAGTATCCTCCTCTTTCCTCCTTACTTTAACCATGTGTCCCTTAGTCTTCCTATCAAACTCCCTACCCCCACCTCCATATCCAACATCCTCCTGGGCATCCTTTCCCTCTCATTCCTTCTCACATGGCCATATCACCTTAGCCATGCCTACTCTATCATGTCCTGGCTCTTCCTTTACTATGCCTCTTATTCTCCAAGTTCTCATCCTGTCAAATTTTGTCACACCGATCCTGCCTCTAAGAAATCTCATTTTACTCGTCTGTGTTCTGCTTTTATCCTGTTCTTTCATTACCCACGTTTCTGCAGTGTGTCAATATAGATAGGTAATGGGTATTTTAGATCACTCCCTTGCACTTGTCTGGCATATCCCTACCCCATATCAGGCTTCTCACACTTTTGAAAAATGCCTTTGCTTGCCTTCTGCCCAAACACTTGAAACTTTTTACTATATTCATTTGCTTCCCTATCACTGTCACATACTTCAAAATAAAATTCCCAAATAAAACTATCACAATTTTAACTATGAGAAAAGGGGAGGCAATTTGACCGAAGCTATCTTTAAAATGGAGTAGGGCCAATGATAGAGTATTATATCTAAATTAATCCTAATTTTTATTTAAACTTGCATAAGTAATACCTACTATACTTAAAATAAAAATGGCCCACGTGAAGTTTTTGTTAGTATTATCTTTGTAATATTTAAATTAATCAACTGTTTCCAGTCAGTTTAGTAAAATGCCTCAATCTTCCTCTATTTTTCCACCACTATTCCTTCTTTAATTTCTTTAATCCTTTTACTTCTCTCACTTTCACACTTTTTAACTTATCCTATTAATGTATTGGTCCCTCTTGCGGTATTTTTCCTACATGCTTCATCTCTTATCATTCTCTTGGGCATCCTCTATTTTTCCATTCTGATTATATGTCCATACCATTTCAGTCTTGTTTCCTCTACTCTCGCATATACTCCTACTCTTTCCTGTATAACTTCATTCCTTGACTTGTCTTTCCCCGTGACAGCTAACTCACACCTTACAAACTTCATTCTCATGGCCTCTACTTTCCTAGTTTCTCTTGCATTTAATGTCCATGTTTCTGCTGTATACATGGTAGTGGGTACAAAGTATGCCCTGTACAACACTTCTTTACACTTCAAGGGCCCTTCTCTTTTCAATAGCAGGTATCTTATGGGCCTATAAAACAACTATCCTTGCTGTCCTCTTCTCATTAAATCTTCCCTACTTCCACCTTTCTCCTCAATCACACTTCCAATATATTTTATTTTCTGTACTTTTATCAGCTATACTTCATCCAACATTTTAGCTATATTAGGCCTTACCCTCTTCCTTGTCATTATCATCATTTCACACTTTAAAGTTAAATAAACTAAATGATCGGCATTGCCCCCCCCCCNCCCCCCCCCCCCCTCGCGCCAGAGTTGTTTGTTTTATTGAATGGATTAAAACATTAGTCAAAGAGACACTTTAGAATACTACAATAAAATACATGTGGAGATGGAAGAGAATTGCAATAATTATACATATTTATTCGTATCAAAATGTAACACATAATATAATCTTTGTGGTAATAGTAATGAATATATACAATTAATGATTAAAGAATTATGATAATGAATAGCTAACTTAACAACATATATACAAAATAAATAAATTACACTAATATAAGAAAATATACAACACATAATTAAAATAATAAAGTACTAATACTAATAATGAAAAAAAGGTGAGATTATTGTTGAGCAAAATACTGTAGGCCTATCATTTAAGCTCATTTGAAAAGGTTTGGACTATTTAGCAGACTACTTGGAGGAATGTTACTATGAATATTACTTTTGGGATTATTTTAAATTCCATATTTAGTAGAGATAGATATTAAGAGGAGTTTTATTTCATCTCCATGTATTATAGCCACTAATAATCATTAATGATATTTCAAGCTTTACTCAATTCTGGTAAAACAGTCTCAGTAACATGATTATTTTTTAGAATAGGGTTTATGCACAATATATTTTTATTGAATATCAGACATTCTAAAATCAAATAATGATGCTGGGATGGTCTTTATGGATCTGGTTTGTATATAGCTCAGTTTAATAAATCTAAAGCTATATCCTGTTAGCCAGATATTACTTCTACACATTGAATGAGAGGAATCAAATCGCATATAAAACTAACCCCATGGTATAGTGGTCATTGCACTTGGCTATGAACAAAGGGGTCCCGGGGTTGATTCTTGGCTGGTCCCATAGGTAATATTAATAAAGAGGAAATCTCCCAACGGTCACCCAGGTTTGGTTAGTTAGGCTTAAGTTAGGTTTAAGAGTTTCCACTGGTTTTGCATTCTCATATTCAGTATCACCATCACCTCTTTGGAACATGGAAAGGATGTAGGATTAGTACATTTTCATTTTTTAAATTGTTTTGACCCATGAGATACATCACTAATTAATTTAATTTGATTACTATAGTCCTAAGAAATTACTTTGGTGTCTATCGAAGAGATACTAGAGGGTATCATTTTGGTTTTTGAGCCAACTTCAAGGTAGCATTTTGCATAATAAAATATTTTATAAAACCACTTTTACCATAATAAAAATGTTTGAGTAATTTAGAAGGTTCTTTAACAAATTAAGTAACAAGTAGAGCCCAAACTTTGATGACATAAAAATTATCAAAAATAACATTAAAATTACCAAAAACTTATCAAAATATTACTTCACATTTACAAAAAGAATGCACATAACATAACCAAACACAAACTTTACAAATGGAAACTAGAAAATATCTATGCTATGAAAAGTCTTAACAATTTTCTTGCATTGCATTCTGCTAAATATAATATTGATTTACAAATCTACTTCAGAAGTAATAGCTACACCCTCCCAACACAACCCTTACTAACATAATTTCAGTGTCTCACCAGGAATGTATATTTTCCTATCATACAAGAAAAGAGTATTAACAATAATAGTTATGAAATTAAACCAATTAAATATATGTTATTGTCAATACTAGTTGTACTGTCATGTCTCACTAACCAGTTGCTTCATGTGCAATTCACTGTCAATAATTGATTTACATTATTAACACAAAATTTAAATTACAAAAATGCATTTTTTTTTTTAATTTACTAATTAAACTTAAATTATGAAAGTTTTACTGTCAGATTTCCTGAGGGGGAACCCTCCTGGCCTGGTCCAGTGAGAGCACCCCACCTCCTCACTGAATTCCTGGCAACGCCCCCCTCCCCCTACACGAAAATTCTAAATCTGCCCCTGAAAGAGTATGCAGTTCATTATCTTTTTATTCTGACAACTGTGTACTAAAAATACCTATTTAACATAAATATCTCAAAATGTATAAAATATAACTATAAAATTACTTATTGCTTGGGTTTATCCATTGCTTATGTAAATAATTTACAACAATTATGTGCATAACTTTCTTCTAACCTGTCAATTAATTTATTAGCTTAATGAATTAATCTGATCATTATTAGGGTATTTTTTATTGATTTAATTTTTTTAATCTTTGATTTTAATAAAATTTGCCAGAACTTAGTTCATCCAAAGAGCAGTGCATCTATTTTTATACATACAAAATATTTTAGTGGGGTGAATTGCTTAGCCATCCATATAATTTAATGTTTATAAAATTGTCATAAAAAGTGTTTACATGATTGATCAAATTATCAATTAAATTACCATTAGTTTGATTATTACATTTTGTAGTAATTAGTCAGAATTTTTTTAGATATTGTTTAAAAATGAGGAATTTGTGAATTAGATTTAATGTCTTGACACTAAAAAAATTCTCAAAGATATATCTTGTGTACAGTAAGATCATTATAATAGTTATTTTATACATTTTTTTCAACTTAAATGTGATCAATTTGAGTTTGTGTCAGTTTGCTTGGGTATTTACTACTCATTAGTTTTGATGAGTGGTCGATTCTGAAGCCAATTAAAGATAATTAGTGTAAGAGGTTACCGTACCTTACTGGTTGTTACATACTAATATTATTTTAGGTACATCACTAATTAGAATCGTAATAGATCTAGAAACAAACTAAAATAAAAAAAAGTATTCATCTATTTTTCAAATTCTTGAATCTTAAGTTACCCTTAAGGAAATGAAGATTCTATGCCCTCATCTTCGATCAGTTTGTAACTATAATAAAGAGTAGTAGGAATATTATTTTATTTAGGGCTGTGAAGTTGGGGTAGGAAGCAATTTTGGGTGAAGTCGGAAAACATGTACTGAATACAACTTCAAAATAAAAACTTATCGTAGTATAACAATAGAGGTTAAAGAAGAAGTTTCCCAAGAAGTCAGCTGTATTAGAGCATTTTATTGGAGTACATTTGTTATTACTAATAAATATACTTTAGCCATTTCTGAAGGAGTCAGAGTCAGAAAGTAGAAGAAAAAAGGATAGGTTTTTCTGTGAAGCTTATATAATTCTGTTTCAAGAGATTAATGCAGAAATCGCAATCAGCTTGACATTTTCTTAACATTGAGGCAACAATTCTCCTTGTTTATTTTTTTACATATTAGTCAGCACAATGCATTTACCCTAACGTTAACTTAACTCAGTTTTCCAGGGGAGAACTTAACATTACATGAAGGGTATGTGTTCCTACCAACAAAATTCATTGCGAGCAACATAAATACAAATATTTACTACATACTTAAATTGTTTGAAGATTTGGTGTGGATACAACTTATTGGGTGTAGTTACGTTGCATGAGTTTCAAAGACAATAAAACGTTGTAGCCTCTTTCTACACTTTATTTCATAACGCCAGCAAAATATAAGTACTTATAGCCTATTATCATTATCATGATTATGTGTTCTGTCTTACAACAGTTCTTTCAAGACAATCAATATTTGAATCCTCTTTCCCTCAACTATGCCTTCTATGATGTTGTGCAGAAGACAGTTCTTCCTATGGATGTGTCTAATCCAGTTTGCTTTGTACCAAAGAATCACATACAAAATGGTTCTCTTGCCAACAACCACTCTTCTTAGGACTTATTCAATTGTCACCCTGTTTGTCCACCTAATCTTCTCAAGTCTTCTCCAGCACCACATTTCAAAGCTCTCCAAATATTTATTTCCCATCTTACAAAGAGTCCAAATTTCTGCTTCATACAGCGCGACACTCCAAATGTTGCATTTCATCAGTTTCTTCCTAAGTTCCAAACTCAACTTGCTGGTCAGTAGTAATCTCTTCTTGTTGAAAGCTTCCTTGGACATGGCGATCCTTGAACTAATTTTCTTTGTGCAGTAGGTATTCTTTGTCAGACTTCCCAGGTACTTGAAATGATTATTGCTTTCAAACGCCTGGTTTTCAATTTTGATTTTCAGTGGCTCTTCATTTTTGAAATCTATTACTAAATGCTTGAGTTTCATTTTAGTGAACAATTTGTTTTCGAACCGTCTGTTTCGATAAGAATTGTTATGTAAGTTACATGAACATTAAATTGATAACCAGCATGACATGCATGATAGCATTAAGGAATTTTTCCAAAATAATAGTTTAGGGGGATTGTGGACAGTTATGAGTTGATGTGTTTGAATATTATTTTAAGAGGAGAGATCATCATTCATTTACTTATTCAAAACTAAAATAAACTATGTTAAATACTTCCATATCCAATATCCTTTAACAATCATTTTACTACTACACTATACGTAGTATTGACATGAGCAAAGATGGTCATAAACATTAACCATTGAGTAGTTGTTAAAAAGTGAAGCTACATAAGGGTAGAGTCGAGTTAAGTCACAATAATCAGACCATATGATTTTCAAATAAAGATATAAGGTTTCAAGCATGTAGTTCCTATTATACCTATCTTTGTGTTTTATATGTGTATCTATATATGAAAAAGGATTATATCCGAAAATTAAAACAATGTGTAGCTGTGGGAGTGTGAAAAGTGAAAAAAGAAGTTAAGAGAAAAGTGTGTTTGTTTCCATCTAGGCCTAACCTAACTATACTTTCAGGTTGGCTTCCTTCACTATCACTTTACATTACTGTACAGTGTTTCTACACTGTCTTACTATACATTTCAGAGCTATCAGGCAATAATTCATTTAGGACATATAAAAGGAATGATTAACATATGTAACAAACTGTACCTCAAAAAAAGTGAAAAGAAGTTTTCCTTAAACAGAATTTTAGAACAGCAGTGTTTGGCTCAATCTAAATAGTGATAGTAAGATTCCGTAGCTCGAACACTTTCATGAAAGTCGGGGCATTACGAAAATGAATTTCACCTCTATGTGGTTTTTGTTTTGTATTCTTGTATTTGTTATTGTATTGTTAGGGTATTCTAAATGTGAAAAGTGGAAAAATTAGCTAACGATAGGTATGTGGAAAGGGAAATATACTTGTAATCCCACTCTCTTAATTATTTGTGAGCCTCCTTGTAGACTACAAATTAGTGGCTCTCCCCTTGGGTGCTAGAATAACCAAGCTGCTGGCTGTGCTAGCTCTGAATCTGATGACATAAAATTGTTTGTGAGAGAATAAGTCCTCCTCCCCTTGGCTACCTACAATGACTGCCCCTGAAAATTATTAATGCTCATTACAAAGCACACTTTCAGGGAAAACTGTAACCTTTTAAACACAAAGGGGTATTCAGATGGAATGTTTGGGATGCACAGTATGAAAATAGATTCATCCTAAGCACAGCCATTGAACACAGTCAACTTGATGATATTCTCGCAGTCTGGTAACTATGCAGAGTTTGGGTGAGTTCAGGTTTTGCATCGTCACTAGAGGCTCCCCTATGAGGAGAAGCCTGTGGGCTGAGACACCAGGTGGGTTCAATGTGTTGAAGAACTTCACAGGCTAGTGGACTGTGTCATCCACGTGAACCACCAAGTCAAAAGAAGTATACAACATCTCTGTTCCTTCAAACAATTTTAGCAGAGCCTTGCCTATCTTGGGGAGGTAAGGATGGTTCACTCGCACAGTCTGTCTATAGACTTTTTTATATTTGCAATGTCAAGGTAGAGCTTGGATGTCAGGTTAGCCACAGTTGAGACCACAAAGCCCAGACCTACAGGGGATGGTGATTTGCCCCTATGACTCTGGAAAATCACCATTACCTATTTTGAGATCAGTGAATTTTGCATAGGTGATATCGCCTTTCAAGTGGACCCGCATGATCTACCTGTTACAAAATAAGATGGCTTGACTCATGCCTTCAACTCGTCAGCTCTGGTTCCTCTTGGCACCACTGGCCGGGTCTGCCGGATGTCTCCAGCCAACAGCAAGGTGACTTTCCCCCACATCACATCGTCAATGCCCTTGATGTCCTTCAGGGTCATATGAGGGACTCAAAAACCCCCTTTTGCGCCATTGTGTCCTGGTCCCACAAAACTTGACACATGGTGCTCTTTTAGAAATATTGCACAGGAGGGTTCCCATGTGGATGATGTTGAGAGGAAGCTTCAAGAGAGCATGAGTTGTCTTGCCTCCCTCCAACAACATAGCAGCGATTCCAGAGGATGCTACAGCCAAGGCAATACTGCGATCACTCCTCACCTTCACCAAGAGCAGAATGAAAAGAAAGTTCTTCCCTGTACTAAATGGATTATCCAAGAAAAATATCTTCCCACTTCTTAACTAAATGCTGCCAAGGAGCTGCAGATAGCGAACTGGTCAGAGAACCCTAGTTATTCTTCTACATCCCAGTCAAGGTGATGTTGTAGTTGGTGTCTCTCAGATCATCCCTGTTCCTCAAGATTCTTACAAACCATGTTGTCTGAGGCAGATCATACTGCAGCAAGCCCTGATCTCCCAGGGACAACACTGCTTCCTCTAGCAGCACTAGCCACCTGATGTATACCTCCTCCATCAGCTGCTGTGCACTGACCTGAAACTCCCTCTCAGAGGTGGTCTTTGTATTTTCCCCGAAGACTCAAAGAGGATCGGACAGTTGACAAAACACTAACATAGCTGTGAAGAGCACCTTCAGCTTGAAGGGATAATCAGACAGGGCTGATTCCTGTAAAGTGGTATTCCAGTGCTTGTCATCCTCCAGCATGCCTTACATGCAAACAAGAATGTAGGGTGGAGGTTAACATTCTTAGTCTTCAGTGCTGAGGACATCTGACTACGAACCGCATAACCTGTGAACTGCGTCCCGATTCACTTGCGGGTTATTTTTTGCAAACCTCTTTGTAGCCAGGAATACTTTTTACATATCTTTTTGGAATAAATTATTTTGGGACTAATTTTTTTTATATCTCTTTGTAGTCGAGCTTACTTTTCACATATTTCTTATATGCTTCTTTAAGTTGTTTTCTTCTTGTAGCATCAGTCAACCTGGCATGATGTTTGCCAGAAGCCCTTTTCTTGGGGACATAAGAGGGTTTTGTCTGAGGGGGAAATGTGGAGGTTAAGTCGGCTTGGGGTATGGACCGTGTTAGACACTGATTCACGTCTCGTACCTCGCCATCAATCAGGTATGCTTCAAAATATTCTCCAGATAGTTCTCCTGTGAAGCTAAGTCTCCTAATAAGGCGACTTTTACTATCACACCGTGCAAAGAGTTTGTCGCTGCAGAAAATGTCAAAGACAAACTCAAAGAGTTTCTCAGCCGCCACCAGTTTCCAGTACACAATAGCACTGGAATATTTGTTTCCATAACTGTTGTGCTCCAAGATGTTGAAAACATGTCACACTGAGGTCATTAACTTCTCACACCACGAGTTCCACCCTTTGAATGCCGAGAAAAATTACAAAAAAATGTACTAAAAATGCCAAGCTATTTTGCTGAAAAATACAGGATTTTGTTTAAATTTTAATAACTTATTAATCTTTGAACTTCTTGCACTCAAATTTTTACATAAACTAGCTAATATGTTTGCCAATCCAATGATATAATTATACATATACTTTTTAATTTTTTAATACAATAAAAAAATCACTAGCCAAGATATTAAAATATTTTTTTTACCATTATAGTTAACATTAATTTTTAAGCATTGAAAATTTAAATAGCTTGAAATAGAATAATTCAGTGAAAAGAACATAAAAAAATAAGTCAATAACAAACTTTACAAAAAAAACTAACTTTAGATTTTACACTAAAATTGAGTTATGCATAGCAGCTGTTTCAGTGACCTTCAACTTTAGCAGGGTTTAGTAAAATAAAGTATAAAATAAATAATTGTCATGGAATCAGAAGGGAAGGGGGAAGGGACTTCAAACCTGGTACTTTTGCATAAATATGAAGAGGTTAGGATGGATTATCCTGATCTTCAAGATTTATTTCATCTCTTTAGGAATCACTAATATTCAGAGTTGTGTTATCAATGTTAGCTGCCACTCCTACTTGTTCCGATATTTCACTTTCACTAGAATATAATTCCTGTTAAATTTCATTATTTACAAATTCAGAATCATTGCGTTCAGAATCACTAACAAATTGATCACTCTCGCTTGAGCTCTGAATAAATATTGTGAGTATTTCTGTCTCTTGAATCACAGCTTTCCTATTGGTAGCCATGTTTACAAACAAAGCCATAAATAAAACTCATAAAGTTATAAAATAATTTTCATGTTCGGTATATCGAAACTCTGAGTGAAAAATAAATAAAAGTAGCTTGCACATACAAGAATGTAGTGGAAATAAAATCTGCCCTATCTGTTGACTTAATACTGAACTAAGAGCTCAAACACATGAGATCACTGTGAGCGACGCTGGCAATTTTAGCAGATATTTTGTGTATCGTTCTGAGGGATTTTGGCACTCAAAGGGTTAAGAATGATAGGGCACAGAACAGGCAAGCCCCATCAACAACTATGAGGACAATGATATATAATATAATTTCCCTATCTAGCTCCAAGGACTCTACTATCATTTTCATCGTATGCTAAATTCAAATCAAGTAAATTATCATAATCCAAAGTCAAAATAAAAAATATTAAGTAGTTCAAGCAGGAATAAGAATTGTTTTAAATAATGGATGACCATTAACCATATTTCAAAATGGTAAGGTGTACCACACAAACTTTCTCTTGCTTTTATCTTAAAATAGACATTGACAAAAAACTCTTAAAGATTTGCGAAACGAAATAATAGATCTATACATTGTTGTAGAAACATTTCACCAAAGAACTATGGCATTAGGACCTAAGAACACTGTTACATAATATTGAAAATAGAGAAATATCTTTGTCCAACAAAGAGCATAAGAATCAAATTCATTTTCAAAGACCTGATTTAAGAAGTGTATATTAACGGTTCTATAAAAATATATTTCAAATAAAATATTTTTATCTTTAATAGTATATACTACAATTTTACAATGATTAGTTATTTTGTATCTCAAATAGTTATGGAGAAATGATGAAAATTGGAAAATTTCCCCCTTGTAAAGAACCCTCATAGTCATTTTCATAAGAAAGTGAGAATTGCCATCTTGTTTATAATGATAACCAGTGTCTAGATACAACATTTAATCAAAATTATTAGAGCAAATTTTGAGAAAATTGATTTTTTTGATTTTTTCTCTTTTTGCCTTTTAGTAAACTATCCTTAATTTTAGGGTTAAATGTCTAATTCCAAAAAGCCCTCGAAGGTACCTCAGGAAAAGTAAAAATGTTAGGAAAATAATAGTGAGTGAGGAAAGCAATATTATACCTAATGGAGCCAAATAAGTATTTTAGAAAATAAAAATGTAATCATGGGATATAATTGAAAAAATGTGGGGGGGCAAGAAGAAACTTATGATGGGAAAGAATATAGAGGCTGCTGTCTTTATCACCTATGCACTGAAGGCTCCAGAAGTTTTCTAAGCTGTGCATGATGTATCTCTTCCCTATGGCGGCTCTCCTGCTCGTACTTTTCCTTTGCTGCCTGGAGCATTTCACGGTGCATGTCATTCTGATGTCGAGCCTCAGCTTCCATCTGCCGAGTCTCGAACTCTACCTTGACATGCAATCGCTCCATCTCCAGACGGTGTAGCTCATCGCTACGCTGTTGGCGCTTCTCGGCTTCCTTCCGGTTCAATTTGACCTCCGCCAACCGCTCATGGTGTAGCTCTTTTTCTTCTTGGAGCCGCATTCTCTCCCTTGCCTCATGTGCACAAACAGTCCTTGGCAACACTCCTGTCCGGGTGTCATGTGGTGTCTGTCGGGGTGAAAGTGGGGATGAAGAAAATGTTGGTGGGGGAGAAAGGGATGGTGGTGGTGGGAAGGAGGGTGATGTTGGTGGGGGGGAGAGGGATGGTTGTGACTGGGGTGCAGGGGTTGAGGGTGATTTGATGTTGCAGGGATAATTGCCTGAGATGTGAGATAAGGGTGTGGTGGCCGATAGAGGCAGGCTGGCACTGCTCGAAGTTGGAATTTCTACAAAATAAGTTGCCATGAACACAAATATAAAATGATAATGACTAGGATGTCATCATTACACATTATCTTCAAAAACACTCAAGTATAAAATAAATCCACCAAGCAAATTTAAGGGAGGAGTGTAGCGGATGTGTTTTTGCAGTTAATAAGGCAAAACTTTTTTTGCTCAAAATAAATAAAATCATTTATTTAGTATAAATATATCATATAATTTGCTTCCCATGGTGATATCACCAGTTGTTGAATATCTGTCGTGAGCATAGCGGCATTTGGTGAGAAACTTTTTAAATTAAGAGAAAAAGTCATTGAATTTCAGAACACCTTTGAGATGTTTTAGCATCGTGTCTTACTACCCGTTCTAGTTATATGGCTATGTACTAATTACGCAAATGGCTTAGGGATTAGAAAAGTTTAAATGAGAGGAAGGGCACCCACATTTGTGTGGAAGAGGAGTAGAGAACCATTTAGGAAAAACCACCCTCAGTGCGCCCAACCAGGATCAAACCCTGATCTCCTTGTCTTCAGAAGTCTAGTCCAACACAAGAGTAGTACATTAGACCACGTGGTCATCATAGCAGGTATAGCAGGTTTGAGATATATTCAACAACTGTTAAGGTTAACCATGTTTAGAAAATTAAGCTATGTTTCTACTGAAGAAATAGTTGACTTGATTTAAACAAAAAAGTTTTGATATAAAAACTGCAAAACAGGCCTTTTCTCATGTATACCATTCTGGTATGGTAAATGTTTAGCTGCTTATTGATAATACACATTTACATTTTTAAATAAATACTTGCAAATTGTCATAAATGTACTCACCTAACACTACAGGAGTTTCCTCTGTGATAAGGACACCTATAAAAAAATAGCAATGCAAAGATAGTGAGAAGTGTGGATAATTTGTTAATTTCTTACATTAATACTACACAAGCTGATTTATTTTAGTAAATATATATTTAATTATTTGCAATGATTTCCTTAATTAAATATTCAACTTAATGTTACCTTGATAATCGGATACCTACATAAAGTATATGATCAACATTATGTAATAATAATATTTAGCACCGCGTCTTACTACCCGTTCGGGTTATACGCTTTAAGTACTAATTACTCTAATGGATTAGGAATTGGGAAGGTTGAATTAGAGGAAGTGAACCAGCATTTGCGTGGAGGGAGAGTGGAAAACCATTTAGGAAAAACCACCCCCAGTTCATCCGACCGAGATTCGAACCTCGATCTCCCCGTCCTCAGCAGTCGAGTTTCAACACGACAAGCGCGTTAGCCAACTACGCCACC
Source organism: Timema shepardi (assembly GCA_902151425.1). Taxonomy (NCBI): domain Eukaryota; kingdom Metazoa; phylum Arthropoda; class Insecta; order Phasmatodea; family Timematidae; genus Timema; species Timema shepardi. The sequence goes on along the minus strand of CABFVX010003022.1, from coordinate 56,309 downwards.
AAGGCGGGTAACATTATGTAAAAATCTTATTATGTATAGAAATCTATTTCACTCTACTTGTGTATGCATGTATAATTATTAAACTCACTCTTTCTGTCTGTGTTTCTCTGCCTTTGTCTCTAGGCCAGATAAAAAAATTTAGCGATTTATTTTATATTAAAATTACCTGCGGTGTTAATATATTCCAATCTGCTAGTGCCAGTGAAAGTTGAGCCATCCGGCTCTGAAATGGAGATTTTACCCTTGGCAGCAGCCTCCTCCATTACCACCGGATCTCCATCCCACTGATAACCAACATGGTAGTTAAGATCGGTAGCTACCATCTCAACCTTGGGATATGCGGACTGAAGAGGGTTGTAAGGCCCACTTCCAGTCCCAATTAAGTCTCTTGTTTGTTCACCTAATCCCTTCTTTCTCCTTGCCTTTGCGTTTTCCCAATACTTTCGCAGCTGTACAATAGAGCGCTGAAAATGTTCACAAAATGACATTAAAACACTCCCATCACACTAGACGAATAATAATTATTGGTGAGACTTGTGTGTTTGCGTGTCTTTCCTTGAAAAGCTACCAAGGTATATGAGAATTATATATGTGTCTATAACTATGCTAATGTGTTAGGGATTAAGAAAGTTGAATTTATAGAAAGTGCAACAACATTTGTTGTGTGGAGAGGTCGAACTTGGTGATTTTGAGGTAAAGTGTACGTCTCAGGATCCAATGTTCATGTGTTCAGACACAGCCGAAGTCGATGGATTTTTCTTGAGCAATAAATTATTAAATTATTAAATTATTATTATTATTATTAGCACCGCGTCTTACTACCCGTTCGGGTTATAGGCACTTACGCTAATGTGTAATGGTAGGGTGATTGTGAGATGAAATGGAGGACCTACAGTTTAACGTGGAATCCAAACCACGGTGGAGGCCTGGCATTCCTCACATTTACAAGATGTCTTGTCAGAGGTGAAGGAAGGGTTTAGTAATCAGATAAATCTATGCCGGGACCGAGGATTGAACCCCGGCCGCCAGCAAAGAAGTCTGACACCTTACCTCTAGACCGCCAGGTCAACTACTTGAGCAATAAAAATCTGTAACATGACTTCCTTCAGAGGGGATGTAAAGCTGTTGGTACCATGTCAATTGTGGCATGTAAAAGAACCCTGGAAAGTATGTGAAAATATCTTTCTCAGAAAAATTGGTAGGCCCTTTCCCACTTATTCATAGAAACTCTCATGTTCTGATATAATCAACCAGTTCAAGTCCACATTAATACCTCACGTAAATTTTCTTATTTATTATTATTTATTATTTAGCATCGCGTTTTACTACCCATTCGGGTTATACGCTTTAAGTACTAATTACGCTAATTGATTAGGATATAGGAAGGTTGAATTAGAGGAAGTAAACCCGCATTTGCGTGGGTGGAGAGTGGAAAACCATTTAGGAAAAACCACCCTCAGTTCCCCCGACCGAGATTTGAACCTCGATCTCCTCGTCCTCAACAGTCGAGCTTAACATGACTAGCTCGTTAGCCAACTACGCCACCAAGGTGGGTCTCTCTCAAATAAATAATTCGAATAATGTGCAGAGAGTGGAAAATCATTAAGGAAAACACACTTTCAATACACTCACCAGGGATTCAAACCCTGATCAGTCCCATCATTGGCATTATATTGCGAGAGTGACGTCTTTGCCATTCAACCCCGCAGCAGGTACAATACCATAAATTAACTAGCTGACTTCTGCTAATATGTTACTCTTGTATTAGGCTAGAATAGCGGTGATGGGGAAATTGGGGCTATAATGCTAGTTGTGTGTACAGAGGATCGTTTTCCTTGAAGGGTTTCCCATTCTCCCTCCACATAAATGTTGGTATAATGCCTCTAAATTTGACCCTCCTCCTCTCATTTGTGTAGATATGTGAACAGCCCAAACAGGTATTAAGGTGAGGTGTACAAATATAACTAGCCTAAAGGCCAGTCTTGCCACCTGTCCAGGTTATCCATTTAGTTACATTTACTATACTTATGTCTAAATAAACCTATTAGCTTTCACGCTATCCTTGAACTGTATCTGAATTAAATACTCATGAAATAATGCCTTGCCATGTACTTTTATCAACTGCATTGGCAAGGATATGGAGAAGTGTAAAGCAATCCAAATTGTTTATAAAAATGTCTGTGCAACCTTACACTGTCCTTAGATTAAAAGAAGGAAGAAAACCATTGTTGCAACATCTACATGGTGCCTTGCTACAGTGTATGATTGACATCTCTTTTATTATTACTATTTTTTATTTTTTCTAACCAAAATAGAAATATTTTATTATTAATTTTAGAAACAAATTAATATGGCGAATCAAATTATAGGTAGATAAACCAATACTTAGGCCTATCTGTCACTAATATGACAAAAAAAAAGCTCACCTAAGAAACAGAATATCAGTCACCTTTATTGAATCCCTAACTACATTGTTTTTTTAAATAGGGGCCTATCATAAACCGTCTACAATGACCATAGTTAGACTTTTTTCATAACAAAAATAGCTAGATTGCAAAGGAATAACTATTGACCATGCCGTGTCAATTCTCTTGATATGTTATTAATAATTAGTCATTTTTGTTGTTGATACTTAACAAAGAAAACATATAATTTCTGATATGTACACAAAGCATACTATCCCAATATTTTCTAAAGTCCTTGCCAGAATCGTACTAAGTTTAAATATATTGTATTGGAGGTTAGAACATGCTGTGTGACATAATTATTGCCTTATTTATGCAAGGCCACATAGAAAAACATACAACGTGCAGTTCTTGGATCAATGTAGGCTAAGCTTACTTTTCAACCTAAGTAGCTTTTTTATATCAGGGTTTCCATTTACATAGTCCCAAATGATAGTAGGTCCTACATCTGGCCTGAAATTAACTGTAGGGCCTATTAAGATCTGGAGAAAACTAGGGTTCTTTGGTTACTAAGATTATGTACAAACCAAAACAAAGGCACTTAATAGATTAGTGAAGATATCAGTAGGTAGGTTCCCAATTATATATTCATAAAATATATAATCAATCTCCCCACATAAAAATTAATTTCAAGCCAACCGAGATAAAAAAACATGCGCACGTGTGTGTATAGGTAGGTAGATAGGTATGTGTGTGTGCAGAGGGGGAGAATGAGAAAAGAGGAAGAAAAGGAAGGGATAGTCATAATCTAAAATTTAGATTCTAAAGCTCTATACCTTGACCCCAAGGATCAATTGGCCTATTTTTTATAAGTACAATAATTAATGTATTATGTTACTAAGTTAGTTTATACCAGAGCCCCTGAATATCACTGTTAGCATAATATGCAAATTTTGGATCATATCAGTGTAGTCAAGGTACACTTAAGTAGGCACATTGTCTAAAGCGTCACTCTAGAAAGACTAGACTGCCGATGAATAGGAAATCTGGATTTGAATCGCAGTCGTTGGACTAGGGGGTGGTTTTTCCTAAATGATTTCCTACTTCCCCTCCAAACAAATGCGGGTTCACTTCCTCTAAATTCAACCTTCCTAATTCCAAGCTCATAAGAGTAATTAGTAGACATACATAAGTGTGTATAACCTGAACAGGTAGCAAGATGTGGTGCTAGAAAAGTAAAAGTAGTATCCAGATCTTAACCATAGGCACCGGTATTACTAATACATGTACACACATAATTTTAATCGTAAATATCTAAGCCAAAGGCTTATAAAATTGCATAGTGATCTAATCACTTACATTTAGGAAATTACCGTTAGCGTTGAAAATTCTCATAATTTCTTCCCAAGCTCTCTTTTTGGCTGCAATAGTTCCGACATCTGTTTTTTTATTCTGTACAATAGGATACTTCTTTATTTGCTCCAATAGATATAGCCGCTCTTCCTCACTCAAAGGAACGCGCTTCGCATTTTCCGCCATTTTCAGTTTCCATTTGGTCAATTAATGCCTATTCTAAGCATTTGGTTTGATCGTTTTTGAATAAAGATAAATAATAATAATAATTCTTCTTGAATTATGTTTTGTTAACTTTTCGGGAGAAATCATCATAGAATACGGTGAAAATAAAGAAATTTTATTTTCCCTCAGGGTGATGTTGGCAGATTCACCAAAATTAGCATTTTTGCACAGCCACATTTATTAATATAGGTACAAACGAAACCATTCTCATTTATTCTGGAAACTATCAGGGATGAATAAACTTAGATTTAGAATTATTTAACATAATTAATTTTGCCATAATAATATTATATTTATTAATAATTGTTATATCATAACCTCTTTAAACTTAACATTTTAATGTTGACGTGTAAATTATTAAAGTTGGTCCTAACAATAACGCTTGGCATTGCTCCTAATCTCGCTACTTTCTGTCACAACTCACAGGTAGCGCTGAAAGAGGTCCGGAGGAACATTGCTCCACGTCTCTGTCACAGGCAACGCTGTAAAAGGTTCGGCGTAACCAAAATCCTCGTCTCTCTATCACAGGATGCGCTGTAACAGGTACGGAGCAACCTTGTTCCTTTATGATCCGGAGATATTTTGGAGCAGTCGTACGAGTCGTACAGTGGAAAGCAAGTGGTTACTTTGTGTTCTTGTAACAGCGTTGAGATCAGGTCCGGCGCAACCTTAGTTATCTATTGTAGGCCTAGTCTATAGATGGTTTGAGGAGTCACAAATGAGTATTGAATAGGAAAGCTTTCGTAGTACTAAACACTATTCCCACAATACAAGCACAGTATGTAATGTATATTCTCACAACAAATTGTTACGTTGATGAACGTTGAAGGGGACCACTTGGTGATCAAATGATTCAAGGCAAGGTTCAGCAATCCACAGCCCACCGACTGGTTTTATCTAGCTCACAAAATATTTAGAAAACAATTGTGTTCAATAAATAGTATAACTAATCGCTACATAAAAAAATATAAAGTTTAACTTTTTTAAATTAGCCCAACAATTTTTTTTAAACACATGGCCCGCAGTGTCAAAAAGGTTGCAGACCCTTTAGTCTCTGGCGTTACTCTTGCAATAGACTGGATTACCAATTACAGGGAGATTGGGGTTCGATTCCAGTTGGTTGCAATGAGGGTGGTTTTTCGTAAATGTTTTCCACTCTAATTTCACTCAAATTTTGGTGCACTTCCTTTAAAATCAACCATTCCCATCTCTAACACATTATCTTGATTAGTGCATATGCCTTTAAGCCGAACAGGTAGTAGACGCGATGCTTAAAAAAATTAGGCTTAGAGTAGTTTTGTCTAAAGATGTGCAGTACAGTTTAAATGATTTAGTTCACTGAAATGAGCAGTTAATTTATCTAGTTCAATAGTTCGCGTACTACTACTGCTACTTCTTGTAGTTCAGTCGTACGTGAAATCCATCGTTCGGGGCTCGTGGTGTTGAAGTACCCCCGAAATCTTAATAAAAATTATTATAAAAAGATTATACTAATAAATTCCTTTTTAAAAAATACAGTCGTAATTAACTTCATTTTTACTTTCTTGTTGTTGTATACTTTTATGTTTAATTGCAGTTTTACTATTATTGGGCTGAATGCATCTAAAATAATGTGGCCGGATGTGGACAAATAATTTATACCCTGTAATAGACCTCACTTTCCTAAATGTATGTAGCTAGTTAGTGAATGAACCACGCCTACATTAGGATGTTTACATGCATACGAGCCGATCTTGGCTCTTTTTGTAAACAACTTCTGAATAAATAAATAAAATAAATTAAAACCGGACAGGACCGGACCAAATATTGTGAATAATAATATTCCTCCACTCACGGAGATAAAAATATGTCAAAATTTCGTATTTATATTTATTTATTACAGTTGACCCATGCTTGAATTACTTAATAATTAATATACTTTTTATGACTTTTAATAGAAAATGTATTAGTATATATTTCTATTAAAAGTCATAAAAAATATATTAATTACTAGTGAATGCTAGAATGGGTCTGCTTCAACATAATTTTCTACGAAATTTGTATATGTTTTTCTCTATTTGCGGATCAGATTAGTCCCCCCTCCAGCCCCCCTTCCGCCCCTGTTTAGTCTTGAGATGACCGTCTTTGTCGGACAATATTAGACGAATGAGCCCACATCGAAAGAAAATTCTGGATACGGGCTTGATTCATCCCCTTCCCTAAATAAAATTATGGATATGGCCGTGACTTTGGCAAAACTGTGCCGTTTTTTCACCGCATCTCACCACTCATCCGGAATATACGCACATATATTAATTACACTAATTTGATAAGAATAGAAGAATGTAACATTTTCATGAAGGTAGTGTGGGGAAACCATTTAGGAAAACCCACCATCAGTATATCCGGTTGGGATTCGAGCCTCAACGTCCCTTTCAAATGCAAACCGCACTAGATGTTATTGACATTTTAATCCACGCGTCGACAGTTTCGGTCTTGAAGGAAAAGTTTGACATGCATCTCGACGATTTACTTCAGCACATGCGTGTGCGGCATGTTCTGACGTTTCGTCGGTATCTTGCCACAGCTCATCAGGTTAACGGACAACCCGACTCATTTAGAGTAAAATGTATGCTCGTTTACTTGCGGGGTCAATTTGGTACCGGCATTCAGGAAGTGCCGGTTTGCCTTCGGCGGAGCAACTTGTTTTTTCTGCTTCTAAAATGCTTCAATCTATAGTCAGAAAGCGGCTAAAGTGGTTTTTTTTAGAACATACATATTTTATTATGGTCACCATTGATACGATTTTACTATTTTATAAGTTTCATTTTATCATGATTAAAATTATTATTAGCACCGCGTCTTACTACCCGTTCGGGTTATACGCACTTACGCTAATGTGTAATGATAGGGTGATTGTGAGATGAAATGNGCTAATGTGTAATGGTAGGGTGATTGTGAGATGAAATGGAGGACCTACAGTTTAACGTGGAATCCGAACCACGGTGGAGGCCTGGCATTCCCCACATTCACAAGATGTCTTGTCAGAGGTGAAGGAAGGGTTTGGTAATCAGATAAATCTGTGCCGGGACCGAGGATTGAACCCTGGCCGCCAGCACAGAAGTGGGACACCTTACCCCTAGACCGCCAGGTCACCCATGATTAAAACTTTATTTCAAAAGTGACAGCTGTATATCAAATGACTTGACGTAATAATACGCAAAAATGACTTATTAGCTTTCATACCTGCTAGAAAATACTCTTCCTATGAAAACCAGACAGTATTATTGGTATTGTCAAAGTTGACGAAGGTAAATTATGACCTAGGTTGTTGAGGCGTTTTGTTTCAACCTTCTCTGAGATATCTTGGTTTGAGTTGGTGAAGTTGTCATGTGGAGCTATTTACTGATTTAGAGATCGTTGAAAGCACACTCTCCGGGGTTAATGACATTGAATGTGTTTTGGGTGCATCCACAGATAGTTAAGGGGGAAAAAAAAATCAATTAACTGATAGTTTGAATAATCCGAACAAAGTTCTGACCTGTCTCTCCAGAGATCAGGGTTTGAATCATGATTAAGAATTTATAATGAAATTATTTTGGAATTAAATACGATAAGCAAACCACAAGAATACCAACTCTTGTGAGACAACAATTAAATAAATAGCGTCGTTGAACTTTTGTTTTTCTAATAAGTGTGTGTGAATAAGAATTCAATTTTTTATACCTAATGCAGAGTTTTTCAAACTGGGATCTGCTATAGTTATCTAAAGCTTCGTGAGGTAATTTTAGAATAGTTTATATTTGTTTGTCACGCTATAAAATAACATCAGTAATTAACGTTGAAGGCTTTTTTTAAAATTCGAATAGAATAAATTTGCCAAAAATTATGTGATGTGTTTGACTCTTTTAGGCCTTTATTTCCGTTTCTTACGTCCTACCACTTTAGTTTTATTATAACTTTGAACGATAGTTAATATTTTGGAAGATACTAGATAATTAGGTCCTTTATTCGGTAAACATCAGGGAGGGATTCACCCAAGTGTAGTGTTTAAATGATCTTATAGGTATGTCCCGCTTAACGGAGACTGACTAATATTGTTGCGTAGTGGAAACTGACTTAGGAGACACGGGTTTGCACCAACATTCAACATAGAATTTTCTTTAAGACGTACCCTTCCGTGGGGTGGGCAGTTTGATGAGAGAAGCTCTAATTAGCTATAAATATCACTGAAATGTAATTAGTAAAATGAAACTAAAAGTTAATGGGTCTAGTTGTGAGTAAGAGTATCGGGGTAGACGCCCCGCGTCCTTCACGGTGCGGCGGGCGGCGTGGGAACTAAAGACTACCGTGAGAGCGACCTCACCTTGTAAGATGAACCTAGCACGGCGACTAACTAGTCAGTCACCGGTCATTGCGCGTGCGTGTATGTGTTAGTGTATAGTGGCAGAACTGACCAGTTGAGACCATGGTGGCTAGTGCAAGTGAGTACCGTTTCTAGGAAAGAGATTCACAATCATCCCAGGCCAAAGAACGCAGTCGAAACAACAATATTTAGAAAATACTAACACATGTTTTTGTATTTGTTATTAATAACGTTTTATTACATTATAGTTATATTTTATAGATACCTATTTATGCTCTACATCAAAGGTGACCACCGAATATCACATGACTTTACGTATGAATATTTAAAAGTAATTTTACCAAATTTTGTCGCTGTCAGATACTTCTCTTAATATTGTTAGTACTTTTCATCTCACGGTGAATTCCGAATCAACGGAAATGTCTCTTTCACTCGCAACAATGTCCAAGTGGTTTAAGACGTTGGTTTAGGATTTCACTTGATCACCGTTGTTGAAGAATTTGGGATTCGAACCCCAGGCGAGTGCACTGAATGGTGAATTTCTAAATGTTATTTACACTGTGGTTTCTTTTGTCACCCGTTTGGGATACATGCGTATACACACGGCCATACTTACAACCGGGTCCCAGATAGATTTCAGCGAACTCGCATTCGAGTGTAAGTAGAGTGGGAAACAATTTAGTAAAAACCATCATCAGTATCCTACACCCGATCGGGATTCGAGCCCCGATATCTCCCACCATCGGTAGTCCAATTTATTGCTGGAAAGACATCTTAGATAATTCGAACACCGAAGTGGGTTATTCTCATTGTTGTTTCCTCCATGCTCATGTAGGTGCACTTCTTTAAAAACACCCCCCTCATCCCTATCGGCATAGACTAAGCCGTTAATAGCCTGTAAGTTAAACGCTTCTAGTTGAAATATATACCATTTGTTGTTGTTTCAAAAAGGAAAATGGACGACGAAGATTGTCTTTCCTTTGAGAATAGCTTTTATAAAACCTCTGAGAACCTACATCGATGGGCACGCCACTAAACGTAATACCTCCTCTTGTCTGGTTTGTTTGTGATAGAAAGGTCCCGGATCGAATCTTGAATAGAATGAGGATTTTTTTTCCCAAATGATTTCTCAATTTCTCCTCACGCAAATGTGGGTAAGTTTACTCTAAATTCCACCTTTCTCATCTCTATCTCATTCTTGTAATAAATGTGAACAACATAATGGGTAGTAAGAAGTGATACAAAATAAATCAGTTTTAATACCTTTACTAATAGTGCGGAAATACTACAGATGTGTGATTTATTACGTTTAACTGTCAAAAAACAGCTTAAAGCATTGCACTCTGCAAAAAAAATCTTTTAAATATATGAATTGAATAAAAAAACTGACCCATACCATAGGCTGGAATCAGTAATGGATGTAAAGTGAATTGGACTATACAATGTAAAATGGACATATTTCAACGAGGTGTTTCACACTAGAAATTACATTAAATTGTGATGTACAATAATGTGAGATAAGCCAAATATTTGGAAATGATCAATTTTACCTTTTCAACGGATTTTTACCAAACCTATGTAATATTTATTTAGAAGAAGGTACAGGAAAGAGGGTATAGAAAATATACAAAAGGGTTCAAACACAAAATGGCTTTTACAATAAAAAAGAATAATACAGTTTACACTTTACATTGCTGCCACCGAATGGAGAGGTAATGGCTGCCTGGTATGGAAGACATAATCCTGGCTTTGAATTTATATGGATTGTATTTGATTTTTTTTCTAACAGAAGTGCACCTTTAAATTTAGTTTGGTGTGTGTGTGTGTGTGTGTGTGTGCGCGGGGGGGGGGGGGGGG
>CABFVX010003022.1:30574-45824 GCA_902151425.1 Timema shepardi | reverse complement strand
GGGTGACAGGGTATCGGGGGAGGGGGAGGTAAATTGTACGTTAGGAGTGGGAGGTTGATAGCAAAATAGTGTGTAGGAGCTTTTATTTCTTCATTTTTTTCCACTTATAAGTTTTAAAGGCTCTTTTATTTGATATGCATAAAATGTTTCCCTTTTTTAAACATCTAGGTTCAAGTCTGGTTGTAAAATGTTTATTGTGAATTCAACTGTTCTTTGTTGCTCTATAATATATTATAGTTGTACATCATGAGTTTAAAACTGTTACTAAAATGATTTGATTTCTTGGGGGAGGCATGGGTCAAATTCCCTAGTGCCTTAAAATTCATCCCCAAATTCCCTGTTCATCGCGTTTGGGTGACAGCGCCATTGGTTCTTAAAGTAAGGATAAATAATACTGCCCCGACTTTAGCGCACCAATGAGCTATTTATGGATCGTCCTGTACTCAGGGTCTTTTCTTTCTAGCACCGCGTCTTACTACCCCTTCAGATTATACGCCTATGTACTAGCTACTCTAATGTGCTAAAGATTAAGAAGGTTGAATTTAGAGGAAGTGCACCCGCATTTGTGAGGAAGTAGAGTGGAAAACCATTAAGAAAACCATCATCAGTACGCCCAACCGGGATTGAACCTCAATCTCCCCGTAATCGGCAGTCTAGTCTATTGCGAGAGTGACGTTCTATACCATACGGTCACCGAAGCGAGTCTCAGGATCATTCTTGACTCATATTTATAGGGAGGTATTACACTGTTGCATTTATTTGAAAAAAGAAATGTAATTTATCTTTGACGATCGATCTAAGTTCTTTTATAAAATATATTTCACAAATATTTTATAAAATATTTATAAAGTCGGTCCACGTCGCTGATGGCTGTGATTCGATTAATAACTTCAGAATCCGATGAATTCGATCATTCATCATAGATTCTGTCTTAAGCCATTAGTGAAGAACTACCTTAAGTATGGTAAGATTAATGGATAACTCATTGTTAGAGCATTAAGGCGCTAAGTCTTAAAATCTCTGGTTTGATTATTTACTTACTCCGTGGCATTAAAAGCTTGAAAACTCATTGCCGCACTTTATTTACTATTTTTAATTTAGTTGAAATATATATCAAGTGTCGGCTTCATACATAATTTGTTTTCCACCTTTATAATATAATGATTGTACCTACAATAAACTTATCACTTCTTTGGTTTTACATGACAGCTTGCAGATGCTATCAGTGATGGCAACATTGTCTTAAAGTAACCTTTGTCGACATATTTGGAAATAATTATTATTTGCTAAGTATTACTATTACTAACACTAAAAAATATAATCAATCACTTTTAACAATGCTTCCCTGAGAATTACAGTAGAATTGTATTTTACATAATCAAATTTAAGAAAAAAAAGTCTAGTAAATTCATTCTAGTTTTTCTTTTAACTATTGTGGCAATTACAGGTTAAATAGAACTAAAGATTTTTACATTCAATTGTATGATATTAAGTTAATTATTTTTTATAACTGGCCTTGCATATCTTTAACATAAATAAATGGTTTGTGATAATAAAGAGGAAAAGACATAAAAATGTTTGTGAAATAATATAAAGTTTAAATTTTGTAAACACGAATATTAATACCGATCGACGTCTAACCGGCAAAAAGGTTACCTATAAGTCACCAACTGATTTGTTATTTGAATCTAAAGCCAATTTTAACGAGCTCTTGCGTTTAATAATTAATTTGAATTAAACAGCAAACGCAAACTTCAAAATTATACAAACAAACGTTTAGTCTCATAACCAAAATCTAACAATTTTAAATATACATTATGCTATGCTGCTATATCAGTGAATTATCGTATAAAATACAGTTGATAAAACCACAAGTTGTAGTGAACAAAATATTTTAAAGTTTAGTATTTAGGTGTGTCTATGTTACTGTTAATAATTTTATTACAAACTTTAATAACACAGTGACTTTTTGAATTTGAATTCGGCTACTTAGAAATCCATGTGTTATTTTGTGAATATTATTATTATTATTATTATTATTATTATTATTAGCATCGCGTCTTACTACCCGTTCGGGTTATACGCACTTACGCTATTGTGTAATGGTAGGGTGATTGTGATATGAAATTGAAGACCTACAGTTTAACGTGGAATCCGAACCACGGTGGAGGCCTGGCATTCCCCACATTCACAAGTTGTGATTAATACACGTCTTTGGTAATCAGGTAAATCTGTGCCGGGACCGAGGATTGAACCCCGGCCGCCAGCACAGAAGTCTGACACCTTACCCCTAGACCGCCAGAATTACCTACTTTGTGAATATTATTTCGGTGTGTGAGCGTGTTATCCTTGGAAAATAAACGTTTTTTTAGTGATCTTGGAATAATTATTTATATAATTTAACATTGAAGCATGTGATAAAAAATATAGCGAGTGTTTCTCAGTGATCAATATACATTATTCGAAAATTCAAGTCTGTGTATCAAAACTATAAAATAAATTTTCTAACCCCAAGATTGTGTTGTGTTGCCTTCTAGGATAAACGTCAAAATTTAGGATTTTTATAATATTAAATAAAATCTGTAAAGTGTAATAAAAAAATACTGGCGAGTCTTTCTCCAGTGTTGATTAAATAAACATCAGGATAAGATTTCAAGTTGTAAGTTATTGTAGTTATATTAGATATTTTGTGACTGTTTAAGAGTAGTGAATCTGAAATAGATTTTTTTAAATTATAATAGCTTTTGATTTGTCAGTAGGCCCTATAGTGTATTGTTTATTTTATAGGCCTAAACATATTTTCTAGGATATTGATTTTTGTTTGTTAAATTGATAATTGCGAGAAACTTATTAAATAAGTTTAGAACCGGAAGATGATAATGGATGCAAGTGAGGCCCACCCACATATCATCATTAACCTGGCTGAAGACGATGAAGAGGACCACGACCAATATGATGTTGGAGAAGTTCTTGCGACCCCGTTGGAAAACACTTAAGGTGCAAAAGAAGGGAGCGCGAGTAATTTTACAGTTTTTATAGCATTACATTTTTACGGCCAAAATAGATAAAATATTTATCCAATAGCAACATTGAGGTTAGTTTTCTGCACATGCTAATATCAACAGATTTTGAATATCTGTCAAATGTATCCTGAAATTTCGTTCAAACTTTTTCTCACCACGTGCAGAAAACTAAACTCCACGTTGCTACTGGAGAAATCTTCGCTTTATTTTGGCCAAAACATGTCTATTCTATAAAAACTGTAAAAAAATACTTGCGCTTCCTTCTGCCGCACCTTAAAAGGTACAAGCAATTTCATAACAAATATGACCTATTTGTTGAAATAGTGTTAAAAAAAGGTTTATGACAGTGTTTTTTTTCCTCTGTGTAATACAACACGCTCAGATTTTTCACAGTTATAATGTTAGTAATAATAATGTCAACAAATAATTATATATGAATTTAAAAAATAGATTAGTAAAAATATTTAATAATAATAATAATAACTAATATGGAATTAAATACTAGAAAATTTATTTTAGAAAAAATTAATAATTAATACCAGATCTAACATAAATATATCAAGGTCAACAATAAATAAATAAAACTTTGTTATATATTTCTTGTATGGAGCTAAATTTTGACTGTCAAAAGTGACAGCTGCTAAACACATGTTTTTGCAGATCATATGGTTCGGCGTAGGGACACATAATTTGGCCTGGTAGCTTTTCATATTATCTCTCTGTCAGCACCAAAGAAGTCACAGGGCTACTGTAGCTGTTCTTGGGGTAAAGTGCTCGCCCCACGACCCGATGCTCGCGGGCTCAAACCAGGCCCGGTATCAGGGGCAGAGAATGGCCACCTCTCGCTTTGTTCTACACGACTTAATTGGCGGCGAAACCTGACTGTATTTGTCTACGGGGGGTAAATTAGCTTAGAAAATAAAAAGGGGTTTTGAGGAGCTTTTACCCTAAAACTAAAGAGAGGTGTGGGACTTGAGGACTCTGGGTGAATGTTTGAAAATAGGAATCTCCTAGAAGATATTTGGGGTGACCCTCATATGATTTTCTTTTTAATTCTACTTCTTTTTTTTAAACTTTTTGGAGTGGTTTCCCTCCAGAAATATTTTGAAATTTGAATATCCTTACAAGCTATTTAGAATGGTCTTCTCCGACAATTTTTTTTAGAACTGGATGCCTCTAGAAGTTTTTTTATAATTTGACACAATACCATTTTTAGCTTAATATTCGATAATATCAAAGGGGTCTAGAGAGGGGCAAGTTAATTCCAATCGAGAAGAGGGGGACACAAAATATTTCTCAAGGGAAGAAAGCTTCCCCCTCCTCTGCTATGCAACCACGGTTCGACTTAATTTTGTACTTTAAAAAAAATTGTTGGTCACTTTTACCAAAGCAATTTACGCATATTAATCCGTAGCTTAACGCTGAAAATGTTACGCACATGATAAAATACTTAAATTTAAATTGAACTTGATTTACTACCCGACTTTTTTCATAGGTCAAATTTAATTTAAGTACAAAATAATAAAAGCCATGATACTTCCGAATGTAAATAAAGAACAAGACTGTACCGAACCAATGATATAATTGTGACAAATTCCAGTAAGTTTCTCCACAGGAAACCCCAATTGTGCATGTAAAAACACCCCGGAAGGCATGTGAAAATACTTTCCCCAGCAACATTGATGAGTCCTTTCATGCTCGCTCAAAGAAATTCAGTGGGGAAGACAACGGAGAACCACTAAACTTTCTGGAATTCCCTAGCAAATGATATTTCTACCAGATGGTGCAGGCAGCACTAATCAGCCGAAGGGCTGGGGATAACCTGCTCTGTATGAATATAAATCACATCAAACCAACCTTCGGATTGTTAATTTAAGAATGAGAAGTAGGTGACCTGGCGGTCTAGGGGTAAGGTGTCAGACTTCTGCGCTGGCGGCCGGGGTTCAATCCTCGGTCCCGGCACAGATTTATCTGATAACCAAACCCTTCCTTCACCTCTGACAAGACATCTTGTGAATGTGGGGAATGCCAGGCCTCCACCGTGGTTCGGATTCCACGTTAAACTGTAGGTCCTCCATTTCATCCCGCAATCACCCCACCATTACACATTAGCGTAAGTGCGTATAACCCGAACGGGTAGTAAGACGCGATGCTAATAATAATAATAAGAATGAGAAGATAATTATCGTGTACGTTGGCCAATGAAAAAAAATCTATTATGCCTTAACTCAGTTGTATGGGGTTTCCCTTTAACAGGGATGAATTAACGGCTGGGCTGGGTTTTTGTCTGTTTTATAATATGTGACCTAGTTAATAGGTCGTGTGTTGATATAATCAGTAGGTTAAGAAAGTGCACGTATAATACCACACATCAAATATCAACTATTTTATCAATTGGTTGATTACGCTGTAAATCATTGCACTCTCTGACTAATCTGCTGAGCACCAAAACAAATTTGTCCGGTTCTCAAAAGCTCGCAACCAGTTTAAAAAATTACCTACTTTGGCCGGCGGCCGCCTCGGCAGCGAGAACGTGTAAATCACGGTCGAGGCACACGGTTTAAAATACACTGGTCTGTGTCGTTTTCTGGAACTAGTTCTCTATTTTGTCACGCTTATAATATATTCAATCCACTTTGTCACGTGAATAAGAAAGAAAGGAAAGAAAATTATCAAACTTATTACCTCGAAATAGAAAGAAAAGCTCCCTGCTAGTTCTCAAACATCTTAAAATTTACTGTTGTGAGCCTATCAAAAATTTACTGTTTTTGTTAGAGGAAGGCTTAATCTAGAACATTTCGTCATCAAGTCTTGTTTCATAATTTCGTAAATATGCTTTTAAAAAAAGTCGTTGAAAATTAACTGTCACATTTTCAGACTTTTTTTTTCTATCAATAAAACTCAAAAATTTAGAGTTGTTGAAGAAAAATAACCTTTTAGGAATCTTTCTACTTTATTTTCACGTAAATCATATTCTAAAACAACGCACCGTATCATTAAATATTGCGTTAAAGTTGAACATCTGCGCGGCAGTTTCTCGTTAACCGACGCGACCCCCTTAAACGCCAGATTAAATGGGCTATGTTTTGTATACTTTAGCTGCCTCTCTCGATTTAAAACATCGCTAGATCCAGATAGTTTATCTTTATAGGATTAAATCGCTGCGTAAGTACTTTTATAAAGTTAAATTATTTGGTAAATATATTATAATGGCGTTATGAAAATAATGAAATGAAGTTTTCCGTGAGCTTGTTTACACAACAATCTCAGAGAAATAATATGTTGATTTAAAATATTAATCTTACTTATTCCCTGCACACAGTGACTGGGGTGGTGCTGTGTGTGTGCTTAGCACATGCGCATCAGGGTCCCAGATGGGGTCCCTTCCTTTATAAGAGGCCTATGGACGCCATGGTGGACGTTACTAATGATCTGGGAGTGGCTGTTCTACAGGTAGGTGGCTATTGTACCTATTGTTAATTTACATTTAAACCATTGCAACAAACTACTTTTTACAGAAGTGTCTTAAAGAAAATTACACTCTCTCCTAACTTAAATTTGTGAATTAGCTTTTTCAGATAATATTATATACTATATTAGAGCTACAATATTTTTTCAAAACTACTATTTTAATGATTTCATTGATACTTGCCTATGTGTATTTGGCACCAAATTTTGACCTAGCATAATCTTGTAGCGGGCGGCTCCGGCAGTCGTTCAGGGATTTTTTGAAGTTAGGTATTGTAATTGTGACTAACATAATTATTAACAATAACTATTTCCTTTAAATCGTTTATGCTAAAAACCAAATTGATGCACTTGTCACATATCCATTCTGATTAACGCGAGTCGGATTGTTCCACACACCTCCGTACCTGTTGACTGCCATAAGATGAATCGTAGTGATTACTGAATAAGTCACCTCCACACTGTTTAACTTCTACCAAGCGAGCGTTCCTTTTGCCTCAAGCTTAGGGCTTTCTTGCTAGCCCCGCAGCCATAAAAAAAAATAACACCAATAAGATGACAATTAGGCACGATTTAAACGTTTAAAAATAATTGAAACAAGGTGTAACCCGGTGGATTGGGTAAGTCTTTCACAGAAAGAAAGGACAATAAAAACTTACTTACAGTCACAGTACATATTTTATGTGACCGGCAATAATAATTCTACCCTCCCTTGGTTGTGAAAATAGATAAAGTGATGATTAACATATCTTTTAATGGGGTCAATAATTCTATAAGCTGGGAGATGGTACTAAAAATATTTAACGTTACACATTATCTCTAAAAAAACGTATCCTTCCCAACTACTTCGATCACATGGAGTACATTTACAAACAAGTTCAATATAAGTGTTAATAAATGTCTATGAAGAACTTGAAATTAAAATTTCTCAGAGAAAGAAGGTGGCACCTAAATAAGGCACCCATGAACAGACGTATTTAAATTACAGGCTTGTGATTGACCAACAATGTTACTTTCGACTTTACTTTAATATTTCTGAAATACTTGAGTAGAGGCATTACGAAACGTATAAAGTCACAATGGTGTTTTATTGCAGTGGGAAGAAGTTTTCCACAGCCAAATGAAAGTTTACTCTAGTGGGAAATAGGCCGTGTGCAGCTGTTGGCTCAAAACGGGTAATTAATATGGATGTCAAAAACTTCTAGCTGCATTTACATTGATTGTGAGCAATTCTTAGATTTTTTGAATACAAAGAAGTCTTAAATACTTCCTGTGTGATGATCTGTTAATGGATTACGTTTTAAGTTAATAAGTATTGGAACATTACCCCCTTGACATATTCATAATTTAATTGTGTAAATTTCCTTTCAGGATTACTCTTACTCCCGCAGTAACTTCGCGTTTTCACCGTATGGCGTTGCCTCTGTACTAGTCGCGCTTTACGAGGGAGCTAGGGGCGAGTCTGCCCGTCAAATACACAATTCTCTTCGTTTGCCCTGGGACAGACACGTGACAAGAATTGGGTTTAGAGATCTGCATCGTCAACTGCGAGTAAGTACCAAACACCTCTTCTTAACCATACCAGCTGCTCATTGGTGGTAGCTTTGGCCATATCGAACAGTTAAATACTTAAAACAGTTTCATATTTATATTTTTGAAGTGAAACCCTTCTAAACTGCTTCAAATCAATTTCAACTGTCACAAAGCTAGATTGATCTCAATTGTTCAAATATTTTTTTTTATTTTACTTAGTTTATAGTTTAAGTAGGCCTATTTACATTTAAAACAGTACAGTAAAGAAATAAATGTTTCAGCTTTCTCGTTGAAATAATTGACAGTACCTAACAAAAGAAAATTAAGGAAAAAAGTTTAAATCTTTTAATGCCATTTTATATAGGCCACTGATACTATTTAAATGTTTACTTTACTAAATAATTAAGAATAATATTATTCAAAATGTCACAGCGCCCAGAAATATATGGGAAATAACATTTTATAGCAGTTGGGATATTCATAAACATTTAATATTATTTATATGAGGTCAATATAGGAATATTCTACTTTTAAATATTTAGGAATCATCGCAATAATTGATTAATTACTTGAAGGATTACTATTTGTATTTCAGACATACTTCACTCATGATGGGTATCTAAGTGGTTTGACACTCAACAAGAACCAAACATCTTTGCTTCCCGAATACAAGCAAGTTTTGAGGTTCTACGGATATGACGTTGGGCAACAAACACTATTTGAAACGCCATCAACAATATCTCCCGAAGTGGTAACGAACCAGACTGATTCACAAACTACTTCACAAGTAAAAGAATCAGAAATTACAGATACAATGAATGAAACTCAAACTACAGATTCATTATGGTCAACTACTGAAACCTCTGAAGAAACTAAAACTACAGATTTTACAACGATTACAGAAACTTTTATAGGAGAGAATACAACTGATTCCTTCTATACAGTTGCTGAAGAGGATAAAACAACTATGATCACTGAAACTAAAAATGAAACTACAGTGGAAGCTTTCTCCTCCTTAATACCGGAAACGACAGAGGAGCCTCAAACGTCTATGACAGTTATTGAACAAGGTAATGATATCCGAACAACAACGATAGAATCAAATTTATACACAACAGTTATACCATCGACTACTATTTTAGCGCAAGATACAACTAAAACACCCGAACACCAAAGCAGTCTGACAACTACCTATGTAGCCTCGTCAACAACAATGAATGAACTTGTAACGGACAGAGAACTCGAAACTACAATGACTCAACTTATGACTGAAAAATATACTATGGTATCACTTACTGAGGAGTCCATAACACAAGATAGTGTGTCAGAAAACACAAGTGAACCAAGCGTTATAACTACCATACAAAATACTATAACAATGAAGGATAATCTCCCAACAACTGAACAAACAAAATTACCAGAAATGGTAGAAATACAAGAGCTAACGACCGAGCCGGAACAATCACAAGAGGTTAATAAAATCCCCGATAAAATGATTCCTAGTACAGAGTTGTTAACTGAAATGACTACATCTGTTTTATCAACGTTACCAGTTGAATATGATTTAATTACCACGCCATCTAACGAACTTAATATGATAAACTTCGAGATTACGCTTTCTCCTCAGGAGTCAACAATTAACTCAGTAACTTTGGAACAATTTAATATTATTGAGGTTTCCACGTTCACAAATCCTCCTAGTCTGGATCTATCTACACAAAGTGACTCATCTCTTACCGATAAGACGGAAGAGATATCACAATCTTCAAGTGATGTTAGCTCACCTCCATCTGAAACAAACACCAACAAAGTCACCTCAGCTCCACTTGTTTCATTTCCTCAGTCAACAACAGAAAAATTGAACAGTTTGGAAACCAGTGTCAGTCCTATTAATCAGACACAAATTGTGACACTTCAAGATGAGACCACTACACAAAATGAAATTTATAATGTAGTGACTAATTTACCGCCAACTTTGCCTACTGGACAATCTTTAACAACGAATGATAAAGAAACAGTTTTAGAAAACACATCACTAGGTCCCGATAATGAAGCAGGGTTGTTATATAATACTTTGTTTCGTGTATTTGAAAACGGCAACAGCAGTGAACCAACTACTCAAATGGGAAATGAGGAAGAAAACACAAATACTATCAATGCCGATATTAGCAAAAAATCTGAAGAGGTGGTTGATCGCACCACGAATCGGAAGAGGCGGTCATTTAGAGGTAAGTTTTTCGATGGTAGTTTTATAAATTAAATACTATCTTATTATTTAAATAGAAACGTATGGCTTAACTATTTCTATTATAACAAAAAAAGAAGACTTTGACCTTCCGTTAATGTTGGGAAAATAATGAACTGTTCTTATGTTTACCAGATATGAGTAGCCAAAATAAGTTACACAAAACTTGGCAGGAAAAATACTACATTATAATGATTGTAACAAAACTAAGGTGAAGTTTTGAAAAGTCAAATTTTTGGCGCTATTCATGAAATAGTTTGCTATTAATTCGTCCACAAATGTTCCAAATTCAATCCCAGATGAAACGTTCTTAGAAAAAATAAACTTGATGTTTCGTTATCAAGAAAGTTTTTTAAGAAATAACGTTTGTGATACCTATTGAAATTTGAACCCCTCGTTTACCCTGAATGGTAATAAGCGTACCTTTCTGATTCCGCTATGGTGCAGCTTATAATTATTTATCTTGACTGATTACATTTTAGCCCTATCTGATAAGTTGCAAACAAAGAAAGTTAAACTTGCTACTTTTCAGGGTCAAGTGAGGGGGCGTTTAGTTATTTTTCTGTAACATATTGTATGTTGAGTGTGACATCCAAATGAAACAATAATACTATTCCTAGGTCCATTTAATATAGCATTTATAAAAAACTTAACACGCTAAATTATGATTACATAAAAGAAAAACACTAAATAATTTCCATCACTGCTCCCATAATATTTCCCACATCTCTCCTATTCCCTTAAATATTATTCTGTACTTTCTCCTGAGCATTGGTAAATCCGAAACCTCTATGTAGGATAATTTTGGTTTCACACAGGCACTCTTTGTTGTACTTAATGTATGCGGTCACTGACAGGAAATCAAGCTGCGTTTTACCCCGACGTGAGCCTACAGCTAGAGAACGGAATGTTCGACAGTGTTGTGGCTCGAAGCAATGAGCTTTACACTGAACTGCCTCGCTTCCCATTTCTCGTGGATGGGGTGTCAGAAGAGAAAGTGCCTGTCATGACATATACATCCACATTTCCTTTCGCCTTCATCCCCAGACTGCACGCATTAGCCTTGGAGTTCCCCCTTGAAGTGAGTTATTTTTATATATTTTTATTATTTTTTAACACCTCCACACACAAAATAAAAAAAAACTAATTCTATTCTTGGATATTAATTTCGTTTCCTAGACTAAACAACGTAACTCTTTAAAAGAATCCGTATTTTTCAGTATACCCAATTTTATTGGTTTATATAGCTATTATTCTACAATCATACATATATGTTGTACATTTTTCTTTACACTCAATTTACTTTGATATAAAGGCTATTCTTATCCCTAGCATTTTACAAAGGAGTGCATAAGTAAAAAAACAAAATTATCATGCAATAATTTTAATTCTTGTTAATATTAATACACTACTAGCCTATACAATCTTGATCTATGCAAAGATAATCATCACTAAAATATTTTTTTTAACATCAACTCTGTTATTAATTCTAGAAACCATAAAATGGTGCATTTTAGAAGACACTACGAAGTCCGCGTGTTGAAATACTCACTTTTACTATTTATTTATCTATTCATTCAACTTTTTTCTTTAAACAAGGAAATTAAAAATATATTCATCTATGATATGTTTTTATTGAAAAAGGAATCCTATGAAAGCAAAAGTAGTTGTGAATATGATTAAACTTAGTTTTTAACAATGCTTCACAGTAAGAATAGCGAATAGTGCATAGCACATAATGCACGATAAATCTAAACACATTACTAATCAGCCAAAGAGAAAGCAAGGAAAGGCTTTATTAACCAATTAAACACCAGTATGTACAATAGATTATGACAATCCCGTGTTGCAGCAGTGGAGAAGAGTGGGCTCACGGAACCTTTGGAAATGGTCACGATAAATTCAAGGTCGACCCAGGAGAGTTTTTATGGCTGGGCGCCACCTCGTATGCGGTAGTGAACATAAACTATAACGAGGATTTTATTCATTCGCAAGATGTAAATTTGAATATCAACATTCCCCCTAGTAAGGCAGACCCAGAAAGATAAGTGACCGTTCGGACAGGGATCCACTTCAGTCATTTACTTAAACCACCCATAAACATTAAACCCATAATAGGTCTTCATATGTTTACCATGATCGAATCGGCAAAATCTGCTACTAAACAATGTAGACTAAAGCTTATCCAAACCATGAAAATTTCTCCACAATGTTACTATAATACCCAAAAAAGAAAATGACTCATTCAAGATAGGAGTGAAAAAACCCCAATCAGAGTAACTATATTGTACTATAAGGTTATTTCTCTGGTCCGGTACTCTCACATTCATTATTGAGTACCTATCTTTGTCACTATATTGTTTAATAATGTAGGTGGCTCTAATCCTTAGGTCATTAGGTTGAGATTCAAAATTAATAAAGGGAAACTCAAATTTTATTACACATGAAAGTAGTTCTAAACACGTTCAAAACGGTATGAGTATTGATCAGGTATCCGATTCTAATGGGCCAACCATCGGCAAAGTTCATTGAGCTTTCACTTAAACTTAAAACTTCAGATTAAACAACTATTAAATGTTAAGAGACCATATTTTGGTTGAAAGAGATTTCAATTGGCCTGAAGACCTAAGATAATAATTGTTAAATCAAAAAACTCTATACCCATCATCCTTAAGAAATATAATAATAATATTCAAATCCTACTAACTAATCAACAAGATACAAATACAGGTTAAGATATACCAAAGACAAATCAGGGGTCGCACGGGTTCAACGACAGTCACTAGTAGTCACATCCTCGGTTAGTTCCACCTAATGTCAATATTAATATGCCAGCATCCTTGAAGTTAAGTTTGAAACAAAAAACTAGCGCATCACTTATAGGTTTCGGTGAATTTTGCGACACACGCGACCATACGTTCCAAGCGGAACCTTAGGGGTATCCGAGCTGGTATGTGACTCAAAAAAACTTCACTCGTGAGTGCCTCAGATCGTCAATCACGGCTAGGCAACCACTAATGCGGTCCGTAGTTGACAGAACTCAACCAGAAACAAAAATCCAAGTCCACAGCCGGGGAAAAAAATCCAGACTCCCAGACGCAAGAGTCAAAAACCCCCTGCTACTAAATTTTAGCATCAAATCCTCCCAACGGAGGAAGAGGGTCCTCCCAGCACAAGCGTTCAAGTCTAATACACACTGAAGAAACCAACCCGCTCAACAGCCGACATGAAAACTAGTCTCACTCGCTAAAACAACAGCTTACAGATCATGTTCTCACGTAGGTCACAGATAATTCATCATGCCCTCGGATTTTCTGTAGCGCCCTAGTGGGTGACGTTGTCGACGTCCGAGCATCACTGGAAGTATCAGAATATTGTAGGCATGCTACCACAATAAGTAAATCCACCTTTAGCGGAAATGGCTGAATATCTTAAGAGAATTCCATGTGGCAGGAAACGTTACAAGATGGAAATCAGATTCTGTTCATATTTGAAATGCCCTGTGGCAGCCATACTTGTTTACGTGTGGCAGCCATACTAACCCTTGTTTACGATTTTTAAAAATCTCTCTGTTTTAGAGTCAATGAGTCCGATTGCATAATATCAATTATTGAAAAAAGAAGGAAAATATTACACTTTCTATTCTATTACTGATAAGTTGGTCTACTATAATATAATATGCATGAAATCATAACTTTACAAAAATAAATTTAATTTTTAATAAAACAGACACCCCTTAAATTGTAACTACAATTTTCAAAATAAAGTTTAATCAGCGTTGTTTTTGAGTGAACCCTTGAAAGAAGTATTTCAAGAAGCCTTAGCGCAAAGAGGCCTGGTCATTTTATATTACCAAACGACCATTGATTTAAGTAAACCGTTTTATATTGCTTATGAATTGTGCACTGTTTTCAATAAACTATTTACTATTAGCTATGCATTATGCACTAATATAGGCCGGGCCTTATTAAAACAATAAACAAGCTTTCAAATAAATTGAACGTCTCTAACCCAGCCTTGTATGAGAGTTTGGTTTTAATTTTTTTTTGTGGACCTTTTTAAATTATACACAGATATTGTTTTTACTGAAGGTTCATTTTAGTTTACCCTGAAAGTAATAGTCATACCTTGCTAGATTAATCTATGGCCCTATCTTATACGCTACAACATAGTGGCATTAAAAAAGGTAAGATTGTTGCATTTTATTTTCAGACTTTAGAGAATAGGTACATATTTTGCTCGGTCAACAATAATATGTTATTATATTATTGTATAACATTTATCAAAAGTAACAGATGCAGATAACAACATTTGAAAGTGGTGGGTAGAAGGGGGGTTAATTTTAAGAATATATTGCTGAACATTGAAAATACTTTAACGCTATTTAGAGTAGTCCTCGTGTGGAATCATTTTGTAAATCATATTCCTCTAGAAGCCATTTAGACCGGTCCTAGTCAATACATTTTTAAAAATTATTTGGATTCCCAAAAGCTATTTAGTGGTCCTCGTATGGATTTTTTGTAATCTTTATATAACTCTAAACACTATTTGGAGTTTAATTTACAGTATATTACTAAAAAAAATATCAGAGGGAAGTGAAATGAATTTAAAAAAGAAAAATTTATTTCAGACAAGGCGCAATGCCTTCCGGTTCCGTTGCTATTGCGTTAAGCCCGTATCACATGACACTAGCTCGTACTAGAAATCAAGTGTGCTAGCTAGCGACTAGATATCTGTATACTAGCTAGTATAATAGAAACAGGACTAGAGTATTCACACGCTGCTAGTTTGGTACTAGGTTCTAGTGCAAATATTTATGGAACTTCAGAGATTAATTTCGGGTGCAACAGCTGCATTAATTGCTAATAAAGATATTGAAAAATATGAGAGGGAGCCTAAGAAAAAGAATATGGACACGGGACTTGTTGGGAAAGACGAAATAATGGTCGCAGGATGCTAAATATGATACATTCGGAGGTTA
>CABFVX010003022.1:0-29082 GCA_902151425.1 Timema shepardi | reverse complement strand
ATCGTAAATAAATGAATACAAATTTAGGGAGATACTAAACGTTTGTGTCACCCCGAATGTATACTACCTAACCTCCGAATGTATCATATTTAGCATCCTGCGACCATTATTTCGTCTTTCCCAACAAGTCCCGTGTCCATATTCTTTTTCTTAGGCTCCCTCTCATATTTTTCAATATCTTTATTAGCAATTAATGCAGCTGTTGCACCCGAAATTAATCTCTGAAGTTCCATAAATATTTGCACTAGAACCTAGTACCAAACTAGCAGCGTGTGAATACTCTAGTCCTGTTTCTATTATACTAGCTAGTATACAGATATCTAGTCGCTAGCTAGCACACTTGATTTCTAGTACGAGCTAGTGTCATGTGATACGGGCTTAAGACTATGGCCATACGAGTAGTAAATTTCAGTATTGCCAACGGTCATATAAGTGTTGTAGCTAGTTTAGTACCAGAAGGTTGCTAGATTGCCACTAATTGAAAAATTAAAAGTCGTCAGATTTGCCACCAAACCAACGAAAAGTTGTCATTGTGGTTTGTGAATAACAGATGGATAGATTAAAGCTCTTCTGTGGACTGAAGCAATACATTATGCACATCGATCTCTATAAAATAACTAGATGGACATATGTGGCTGAAATTTTCGAGCTGTCGTCTGCATACCATTGTGTGGAAAAGAAAGAAACTTTAGGGTATCTCTTTTTCTCCTATACCCATACAAGGGAAAGTGGAATTTTGACATAGCTCATTAATTTGAATGAATATATGAGATACATTGAGGTATGATTAGTTAAATGAGATAAATGTGTTAGTAAAAGTTTTGAAGAGCCTAATAAAGTTCTAAACTGTTGATTTTTCTTTAAATAAGTTGATTTAGGCTAATATATACTATGCTATTTGAAGGAAACTCGTTTCTATGGTTTTATCTCGTACCAGAATCCTACCCTATAGGCTCCGAGCAAACGGCAAACGATAGTGAAAATATGTCTGCATTAAACCGTCATTATAGTTCTTTCGTCAGAAAACAATTTTTTCAAAGCAAACTAATTGAAATATGGGAATTTTTAAAACTATCCTCTTATATTTTAAGTTATTACTAACAAATTCTGAAGAAGGAAAAACACTACGGTGATTCTCCAGGTATTTTACGAGAAACGGTGAGTTTTATTTTAAGATTTTCGAGTATTTGATCACGGTAAGCATAATACCGCTTGGATTTCCCCCGCAAGAACTTACGAAATTATCACGAGTCGCACCTCCCGTACTAGTGCACACAGCCTATATTAGTGTAGGTAGGATAGAAGACCTTCCAGAAGAGTATTTCTACTTCCGTTATAAATGGCTGATTATCCTACCAAAATACTAATATTATAATAGTATTCTGGTAAGAAATAAAGCCTTACAAATTGGGATTTTTACTGAAATCAGGCTTTAGTAGATACCGTTACATCCTACAAGCCTATAACTTAAATATCGTTTGAACTTA
This sequence comes from Timema shepardi, assembly GCA_902151425.1. Classification (NCBI taxonomy): domain Eukaryota; kingdom Metazoa; phylum Arthropoda; class Insecta; order Phasmatodea; family Timematidae; genus Timema; species Timema shepardi. The sequence goes on along the minus strand of CABFVX010003022.1, from coordinate 27,595 downwards.
GGACTTCTACAACAATTTTGGCATTCAAACAAATGTAATTAAGTTTTAAGATACCTTATTCATTGAATTTATCAAACTTTCAATAAAATTGTGTTTCTGAAACCAATATACAAGCTAATAGCTAACTTTAAATATAATCGTAGTTTTGGCAAACTGTAAACAGCATGGATGATAACTACATATTTAAATATATTAAAGTTTGTATTCGTATTTATACAGTATTACCTGGAAAACTGAATTGTATATACTTTAATGTAAGTGATTCTTCATGCAAGTGCGGTATAATACTTCACTATTTTCAAACAATAACACTTTTATTTACCAGAGACATGTTTCCGCATAAGAACATAGAAAGTAACCACTAAATCTATACCCCCACAATGAAGCAAACGATAAACTCGAGCGTCACACTTTGTTCCTTGGCAATGCGTATGTTTATGTACATCCAATATAATATAGAGATAACTGATTATGCATTCTTGCAATACGGTTGTTCAAAAATCAAAACACCGTTAAAATTTAAAATAATGAACATGAATTTGACAGAAAATTAAGTAAAGTTGCCAGTCGTCAGATTAGTCACTAGCCGCTAAAAATGAAAATTAGTCGTTTAAGACCCGTAAAAGTCGCTATATTGGTAACACTGGTTAATTTAAATTTAAGGAAACTTTAAATTTTGCTGGAATTTTGTACACAAGGCAGTGTGACAGGCCAAATACGGCACTCGTTAGAGACTATTTTAGAGAACATGATGCTCTTCTAATAGACTGGCGTTCATTTTAATATTATCTACTAAAACTTCTGCACAGCAGATACTCATGACTAAATTTGTGGCATGTTTATACATGTATTTATGTTTATGATTTTTTTAATGTTTGGATGTAGACAGTAACACTCCTGTCTATTCAAATTTTTGCAGAAATTGCTATTTATCAACTCAACTCACCTCAAGAAACAAGTAAAGGGTACCCTTAAGCTAAATGATAGTATACACACGAATGTGTAATTGATTTACTACATAAAATATATTCTGAATAATAAAATGTTCATCCCAAAGGAGTAAGAAACTGGTTTGTTTCTAGGTTGTGCCAAAAAATAATGTAATCATAGGTTTGTCATTTTATTTAGTTATTTCAATTATTGTAGTTATGCATGGATTTTTGGTATGTGGGTAATGTTCTGTGTGCCATTATCAAGTTAAATAACTCTTATAATAATGTAACTTTATGTTTATACCTAAATTTAATATCTGATAAGGTGACCTGGTGGTCTAGGGGTAAGGTTTCAGACTTCTATGCTGGCGGCCGGGGTTCAATCCTCGGTCCCGGCAAAGATTTATCTGTTCACAATCACCCTACCATTACACATTAGTGTAAGTGCATATAACCCGAATGGGTAGTAAGACGCGGTGCTAATAATAATAATAATAATAATAATAATATCTGATAATCAAATGTATTTTTAAAATATTTTAAATATTTATTTAAGGACAATCATCATAAGTTGCTGTTATTACTCCCTCTGGAGAGACGAGGGTTGCGACAGCTGATTTATGACATGACCTCAGTTTCTCTGAGGGAAGTTTTCATGATGCTGAGGCCAACTCGTGTCAGTGCTATCATACCCAGCTTTATGGTGGAAGGATTTGTCATTCTTACACCTACCTTACAACAGGTAGAAATGGTTTGAATAATTAATTAGAGCTTTGATAGTCTTAGAATTAAACATATTGCCCTAAGGCCAATTTTGGCTTTCAATTATATAATGCATGAATGAGGAACCATTTGGCATTGGAAGGCTGCCATGTTCATTTCAAGGATTCCTCATAAGGCAATACACCTTAATTACAGCAGTATTTTTGTTATGTTTTCAAAATATGATCATGTGCCATTCATAGATAGCTTGGTAGTTAATGACTATTTTTTTCAACATGACTTTTGATTTTCATTACTTAAAAATTAATACATGGCATTGGTGAATGTATGATATTTAAACAATGAATATGCATAATTTAGAGAGGGCAGGGGGGGATGTGTGAAAAGACTGCATAGAACCCACACCTGAGCTCATGTGTCAAACAGAATTAGGATAGCTCATTATAAAAATAACCCCAGTTTATTTCTGAAGCAAGGATGGATAATCATTGTTGGAAAAGCATTCTTAAGGCAATAAACAAGAATCAAATGAATTAATTGCCCAATATTACTATAGCATATAAATCCCAATTAAAACAAGCATTTAAATCACATTTCATAAAGTAGTGTTCATGCATCAGTTACAATTTTGCCAACAACATTTTGAATTCGAGAAAAAAGTCTTTACATAAGCTTTTACATGTTGGTTGACAGTAATTTTGGTATTTTATGAATGGTGTTAAAGACTAACGATTCAACATATTATAATCCATTCCGTTCAACATGTTTGGCAAGAAATATAAATTTACATCACATATCTAAATATGTTTGGAGAGTGGATTAACAAAGAACTATATTCTAAGTATCGTAATATTCCCACCATCAGAAAGAGCTTAGATTTTATGAAACAACCAATATTGAACTACTGTAGTAAGAAATTTGTTACATTGTTTTGGATTTTCTTAAAACTTAAATAGACTTGTATGAATTTAATATAAACATAAAATAATTAATTCTCTTTATTTCGTAAGTTTTAAAATTAGGAATAGACCCTCGAATCCTAAAGGACGAGATTCAAAAAATTTTTTTGAATGAACCCTCGAATCCTTAGAAAAAACTGCTTTTAGATTATTCAAATGAAATTTGTTTTATAGCTCTATTACTGCTAATAGGTGGTTCAGAACCAGTCATAATAACTATAGGATGAACTTAACAACCAGGCCCCAGACCAGTAATTTTACACTTCACTGAATGTTGTTATTAATGGATTATAAGAATGTTAACATTTAATTACCATTAGTATTTTCTATTATACTATTATATTTAGGATTCCTCTTATGTTCATACATTTTTCCAGAATTCGGATGTAATTTGGAGTCAAATAAATTGATTGTAAAATATTGGATTTGACCAAACTATAGTTACAATATTAATTTAATGAACAAATACATGAATATTTATATTGATACAATGTGCTTATGAGCTCCCTAATAACCTGCTATAAACCCGAGTTTAAAAAAACTACTTTGTTTAAATTGATCCACTTAGATATTGATCATTCATTTTATAGATGGGAATCTGGGATGTGTTTGATCCTCGCAGAGCTAATCTTTCTGGAATGTCTCTGGATCCAGATCTTTATGTGCGCAACATCGAGCAATCCATCACAGTTGTAATTAGAAACTATGTCAAAATACTGGACATTCAGACACGTATGTATCGGTTGCAAGATCAAAATATCTGATAACCAAGCAATATTATTAAGCATTATTTCTTCACATAATGCTTATGAGTGTTGGTGATTAATTAATATATAGCAATGTAAAGTGTGAACTGTGCTCTTCTTTTCATTGTAAATCCATAATGTATTTATATTATCAACCTATAAAGTGAAAAGAGGTTTTTCTTAACGAGATATATCATATAGTCACATCCAATGTCAATTTCCTGTGTTTTTCCTTTTTAATTATTTGCATATTTTCCTCACTTCCCCCCCCCCCCTTTTCTNCCCCCCCCCCCCCTCTCTCATTGTGTTTCACACCCCGCAATGAGTTCCAATTGAATGAACCCCAGCTCAGGGATTGGGTGGTAATAATCGATTTTCTTCAAAAAGAGAGCAATGTAAAGTGTGAGCTGTGTTCTTCTTTTTATCATAAAAGCCATATTCTGTTAGTTCATTTTATATATTTCTAGCCACCTTTCTTGTGCCTTCTTCCAAATATAATACAATTCATACAAATTTGTGAAACTTGAAACATTATCGAAATCTAAACTTTCGATTTGTAATGATGGCTCTATTTTCTTCCTTGAAATGTAATAAATGGGCCAATGTGTCTAGCATCCAAAACAATCTGCCGATATATTTCACATAACTTCTTTTTAGTAATAAATAATATGCAAAATAAGATTAGAAGTTGGTCATGTAACAAACAAGTTTAACAAATGAAAGGGTGGTGTATATTAAACATTTGACCCAATTAATATGTATCATGTTCCCAGCCTGCGACAGGATCTGTTTAGTAAAATGTTTATATCCTTTCTTAACCTCTTAATTGCACACATTGTTATCGGTTCCTCCCATATTTCTTGGTCTCATTTCCTTGCAGCCCTTTACTAAATATATTTCCATCGTCTTTTCTTATGACACTTCAAACATATTTTATTCACGTTTCAACTATTTTTTTGTGCTACATGCCATCAATGTCAACTGAAGACTATCCACAAATTACATTAATCTAAGGAGACAAGACAGAAGGTAGTTTCAAAGAAAATTTACTATATTTTACCTAGCCGAGTATACCAGATAAGTTTAATGCCACTTTCAGCCAAGCCTGTTGGTTATACTAACATCAATAACTAAAGCTTTATGCTGTTTTTTCAAAGGCAATTGTGTTTCCACCCCACCATATTATACATCAGCCATTTATGATGAGTCAGAATTTACAGTAGAAAATTAAAGCAGTCAGTCTCTGAGGCTTGGCGTACCAATTTCAGAGCGCTGGTATTTATTTTGATCAGATTAAACCTCAAAATTTTCAAAATGAGATTAAAAAGTAGTTTATTCACATTTCCATTAAATAATTATTTAGGTTGGGCTTTGATGAGATTCTGATTAGCTTAGCTGGTAGTGATTACAACGTAAAGCCATAGGTCAAGAGTTCAAATCTATGTCCAGATTACACTTGGCTAAGAAAACAAAATATTTACTCCCTATTTATTTATTAGTAAAGAAACACTTGGTGTCTGCCTACTGAGCTAAGGGTCCTAGGTTTGATTTTCGGCATGGCCGGAAAATTAATCATTGGTGAAAAGTGGGTCTACCCTTTTACAATGATATATTACGGCTGGGGAATGGATGTTGTGCCTGTCCTAGACTTAAGTTAAATTAGAAGGCATATGAAGTTACGACAGGCCTAGCAAGCTGGTAGCGGAAAAATATATGGCTTAAATAAAAAGTGACCCAAGCCACAGCCTGGAAAGAATAATGCATGTAAAGTAAACTTACTAACTGTTCAGGTTATAGCGTGAATCAATTGTTACCATCCCACCTAACAAGTTATATTTCACTTTATAAGAAATATTGAATGGAGTGCAACACCACTATTTCATAATTATTTATTTTGTTGTGGTTTTAAGTGTCAACTTTGAGGCCTAAAGTTTTTTGGTGTGTAGGCCTTGCCTTTCAACTCTTATCTCAATGTTTTGTTCCATAAATGGGAAAACCAAACGTACAATACAAAAAACAAAATTGCAAGGCTGACACGACATGTAAGGAAAAAATCAAATCAAAATATGAGCACCATACATCAAAACCAGAGAGAAAAAAGAGATTATATCACTATTGGTGGAGAAACACGGTACTAGCATGGGGGATCACAAACACCAACAATCTTGCACGTGATATATACAGTAGCACTGGTGAGATAGCAACATATTAGATGCAGAAAATCAAAGTGGGCCACTTCCAAAAATCGCGTAGTACCGGTCTTAGGTTTGCATTAACGAACACTATCACTATTTCACTGATTGCATTATATCCAAATTATCTAGTAAATAAAAAATTAATCATCCGATGTATTGGTTTAAATTACTCATTTATTTCCTTTTTACTGTCACTTGACACCATTTGAATTAGACATTCATTAATTATGCAAATGTTTTAGGGATGAGGAAGATATAATTTTAAAGAAATGTATCCATTTTTGCATGTAGGTAAGAGTGGGAAATCATTTTGGAAAAATTCAGTCTCATTATACAAAACTGATATTTGAAGTCTTTTCATCACAGATAACCCAGTCGAGTTGTTTGATCATGCTAACACTCATGTAGTTCCTTTAATGTTTAAACTTAATCTACCAAAAACTTATAACTTTTACATTATTTCTGTTCCTGAAGAACACACAGATTGTAATGTCATTCATTTAACTGATGAATAAAGTTGATTTGAATGTTTGAACTGAGTGTAATGCAGTCAAATTAAATAAGGCAAAGAGCGTGCTTCCTGTTTCCTTGAGCATGACACATACCTTATACAAATGTTCAGCCTCTGACTCATCTATAATGGGCTTAAGGGCGTGAGAATGAATGCTAACATACATTTATAATTATTATAGCTTCTCTTTGATTTGTCTAGAAAAGTAGTTAGTAAAATTATATTTTTTAATTTGCAGTTTTACCAAAGTTTGTAAAATAAGAGGGAAAGATGAGTTAGTATGGCAATATTAACAAACATTGTGCTTGCTTAATTTTTTCCCCACTTTAGTAAAGCTTATGTTAAATCATAAAAATTGCTTCAGAATCAAGCACCTTAATTTGGTGTCCAGGGGCTTCTATCCTTTAGATTCCCAATATACTGGATACACAATCCTGTTTCAGTAATACATGCATGCGCTAACTACCCTAAGGTGTTAGGAATGAGCAAGATTGAATTTTGAGGAAGTACACTTATATTTGCATTGAGAGGAGGAAACAATGCAAGAAAAAAAAACCACTTATCGAATCAAGCGTCACATTGTAGTTTTGTTTTCTATTTTCTACTATAAAACAGTGAAATTAATATGTATGAAACTATTCTACCGTATTTTAAAAACAATAGAATTTGGAGGTAACTTAAGGTCCAAGCATAATCTCGTACCTAACTTCCCTGATTGATCGGCTGTAGGAAGAGATCTTCAGTACAAAGTAAAGTCATCAAATGATCCGAGTCTAAATTACTTCTGAAGGTTCGCTTCATGTCAAGGTTCCAGGAAGTAGAATGACAAAGAAAAGTTCCGCTGTCTTGACATGTAGCACATCATTTAGTTAGTGCCTTGATCAAACTCCTGAGCACTGTGACATGACTTGGCAGTCGATGGGGGTGGGGGGGCCCAAGAAACCAACAAATTGAAATAGTAAAAATATATAAGTTTAAGTATATATTTTCCCTTAATACAAAGTTTATTCTAAACAATTTGTCTATGAATACAAAACACAATCAGTGGAACATAACTTACTAAGTTTGGAGTGCTCAGACAATAAACAACACTTAAAATATTAATGTTGGTATAAGTTAATGAGTAAAATAGGAAAAAAAAAATTGTTTAAGGAAAACCTCTTTTCACTTTTATACATTTTGCTATAGTTTGAAGAAGGTAGTGGAAAGGTTGATTGAATCATATAGAGCAAAAATATTGCTTTTACAATGAAAAGACGAACAGTTTACACTTTACATTGATGCACTGACCTTAGTTTCAGTCTATCGTTAACTCATCAGGTGGAAGTTTGAAACGCACAACACAACGTCCTATAAGAGGAATACAATGTCCTTTTTCTGTTTTTGCCCTTGATGTTATTGACTCCTTTTACCTGTACCTGTCCTCATTCTTTACCAATTTCCTTTTGACCAGCTTTCCTTCAAATATAACAAAAAATTGATGTTACAGTTTAAAAGATCCCAAATGAAATAAAATTAATAAATTATCAGGTAATCATAGTCAGTAAATTCTCTTTTGATGTATTGAAATGCAATAAAATTTTTATACCTATTTGCCCCGGCCATAGATTAAAAATAACTGTTACTCCCTCAAGTCAACATGTGTTAAAATGTCATTTTAGCTATTTGGCCTCATTTTTTAACTTTTCTACCAACAGGGACGATGGCAGCACGGACAATAACAGAGCGCTTTATCGCCACTCATCCTTTCCTGTACTTTGTGGTAGATGCCGAAACCAAGGTCTCTCTTATGGCAGGCAAGATGGTTGATCCACTCAACTCCAGGCTCTACTAAGATTTGTTTAAAAGTCTAACGTAAACTATGGACATTTTTACGTTTCCCGCTACTTGAAAGCCCAGGTCGTCAATGCAACCACCTTTAAAAGCTGTAAAATATTGAAAACTTGTGTCATTTATTAAACACTAAAATTGACAACACAAGAAAGCAGTTTTTTTTATTATGTCAAATTTGGTAATATTTAACCAAGGTATATAAGATTTATTTGATCAAATTGGATAGCAGATAAATTTTACTTGCTACTACAGTTATTGTATTTAAAAACATTAGTTTTATATAGGGTATTAAAATAATGCTGGCACAATTTTTCCAATGTCTAGATGCATTTCGTATAAATATTTTAGATTTGAATAACTTTAAAGTTTAAACATAATTTTCAAACAATTTATATATTAATATTGATTTCTAAAGGAAGTAGGGGAAAAATATATTATAATAGGGGTGGATTTAGTCCACTCTTCCATTTCGAACCAACTCGAATTGAACATAATGAATATATGAAATATTCTCGAAGTCAAATATTTTGTATCGTGTTTTATGCTTGAAAAAATATTATATTGTGTTTATTTTAGGGTTGTTAAACTCGATTCCTTGATTCTTAGCTCTCAATAACACTGGCAACTAAACAAAACCGCAACATTCATAATAGGTAATAATCGATTATATATCTATTAGATAAATTGCCGTTTCACTTATTAAATGCCAGCAAATTGTAAATATACCTTGTTGCCTCAAATATAATACGAGAGGTGTTCTGAATGAAAAATAAATGGTCTTGAATACAATAGGACCTGACATTATGACAGTAACAAGAGGTAAAAACTTTGACACACTTTTTTAAAAGTAAAAGTTAAGTGAGCCTGTCAGAATACATTATTCTATTTTCAACAACAAAAAATCAATATATAAATATGTAGGCTAGAATTGCAATGTTCTGTAATATATCGATATATCACAATGTGTTATATCGAGAGATACGCTATTTCGATCAAATTAAAATGGCCACTCTCTTGTAATTATATTCTTTGTCACTTTCAATTGTTATGTTTTATTTAGCTCTTTGAATAAGACAAGGTAAATAAAAATAGAGTAAAAAGGTTATAGAATTAGAGCATAGTCCAATATGTCGTTGCCTAAACACTTCACTAATTTATCAAGAACATGTGTATAATCAGTTATGGCAGACTTTATATTTTTGTCACGTGCAATTCTGCAATTTATTGTATTAATTTTGAGTTTATATAAGTTAATTTTTTTTGTTAATTTTCAGTTTTGAAAACCTTTAGTGTGTTTAATAAATATCTATAAGGTTGTGAAATTAAAGTTCTAAGCGACCAAGTGTTGGTTGAAATAGTAAGGTCCAAGTTTTGCATTCAGAGGTAAGTAGGGTATCAGGCACATTAAGACTTTCTATACAATAACAATTATTATTAAATATATATAAAAATAGTTTATACTGTTTTTATAAAGCTACCTATTTTAATTGATAAATCATAGTTACAGAAAAAAAAGTTTATTTTCAAGTAGCCATAGTAAGTATTTTAAGTTGCTACAAGTACAATACTTGGATTAAATTTTCTTTGTCATTAATTCAAAACAGTAAACATTCATTCAACAATCCTATTTGCTGTATTAAATCGACTTGTATTCTCAACGATTGTTTATTATACTTTTTTTATTTACAAATGTTTGATTCAATGTGTCTTCATTTGTTCGTAATAATACATGTTCATATTTTGATTCTATGATTAATACTTAGTACAATTGACTTTGTTAAAATATTTTTCTTGTTACTATGAACTTGAATCAGAATCGAGAATAGTAAAATCGAGGTTGAACTTAAGAATCGGAATCAAGAAAAACAGGTGTCGTAACATCTCTAGTTTATTTATAAGGAATGTGTCAATGGGATGCCCCAAATTTTGATTTGTTATAGATTTATGGGTGTGATGGTGAAATGTCAAGCTCACTTGAACGGCACACAAAATAACACCTCCAATGAGTCCATCCCCAAAAATATGTGGCACCAAGGTCGCCAGTCTTAAGACGTCGGCGGATTACTTATGTGGGGACATTTTAGGAGAGTCTACAAAAACAACTCGCCAGCCATTCAGGACCTCTGGGAAACTGTTTTATGACTGAAATAAACAAGTGAAGCAAGCATGTTTATGTATCAGAAAACATGAATAAACATGTGCAAACATGCTTCGAACACATGGGGCGGGCACTTTCAAACTTGATGTGATGAATCATTCTCCCACTATCAACCACTTACAATTTAGTTAAAATGGTGGTTTAAATTAGGAGGGATAGCCAGCACACTTACCTAGGTGATACTGGAGTATAAATTGTTTAGATATAACACTAAAAAACACACACAAACACATTTTTAGTGTTATATCTAAACAATTTATACTCCAGTATCACCTAGGTAAGTTTGCTGGCTATCCCTACTAATTTAAACCATAATTTAGTCTAGTGCTATATACCACATAACCTCTATTTAGTTTATTACTATTAGCACCGCGTCTTACCCGTTCGGGTTATACGCACTTACACTAATATGTAATGGTAGGGTGATTGTGAGATGAGATGAAATGAAGGACCTACAGCTTAACGTGGACTCCGAACCATGGTGGAGACCTGGCATTCCTTACATTCACAAGATGTCTTGTCAGAGGTGAAGGAAGGGTTTGGTAATCAGATAAATTTGTGCCGGGACCAAGAATTGAGCCCCGTCCGCCAGCACAGAAGTTCGACACCTTACTCCTAGACCACCAGGTCACCCTCTCTTTAGTTAAGATGAGAGATTGATTAAAAAATGAGACCTACCACAGAAACATCCTGTATAACGTTATGTATTAAAATTATTTGCAATCTGTATAACTTTATTTTGATGGATCAAGTTGTTTTCACAGCTAGTAATCCAATTTCTCCAGATTTTGTCCAAATTAATATTGTTTTTTAATGTATATAGCTTAGTAACGATAATTTCCCATTATTGGTGAGGATTCCTAATTTACTTAAAGTCAAAGCTGATATTTGTTTCAAAGCAATGTCTAAGTTTCACACATCCATTATTTTTGTTTCAAAGCAATGTCTAAGTTTCACACATCCATTATTTTAATTGGTTTGGTTCAATATTAAACAACCAAGGCACAGCAAATAACTCATTTTGATCAATACAACTTGTTTAAATACATCAAGTAGTAGCTAATTTTGGTATATTAATTCACACAAAAGAGAATAAACAAGTTGACTAAACGTGAATAAATATGAACTCTACTATATTTTCAAGCCCAGTGATAAAGGCTCCTGTACTTTTACTTCCAAACATTTTCATGTCTAGCCTAAAAACAATTTAAATAATGGTTAATAAATGGCTATTAAACTGATTTTCAATGGAACTGTAAGAATAGTATATTTTTTCTATTTCATCACACAAGTAGAGGCTACCTAATTAGAGAAAGTATGGTTGAGGTTAGGTGTGTATATAACAATTTCACTCTAGTTTTACATATTTGTACTGAAATCAACAAACTCCCAAACAAAAATACCATGATTTGTGGTTAGTTAAATGGTTGTATTTCATTAAAATAAGTTGTGCTGGGATTAAAAAAAAGGGTTAATTTCCTAAGAAAAGTGGTCTAGTGCTATAAAGAGAAACATTGCATCTTCTAAAATGTATCTATATTTGAAACTATCTATTTAGGCCAAATAAATAAACTTTTCAAAAATACAATATATTTTACAACTATTTACTTATATGGCCTAGGCTAACTATTCACAAAGAATTACACAAAAAAACTATCTTATTATGAGTAGGACCTGAAACAGATAGTAAAATCTGTTATTAAGGAAACAAGGTAATTTTATCTTTATCTTGTTGATTCAAATTAAAATCAATGAAATTGATTATAATTCACATTTAAAAAGTCAAAAAGTTGATATTGTGAATATATTTAACTGTTTTTATCATGATTTTAATAAGCTAACTTGCTTAGTCTAAGTAGCATACCACAGAGTTCCAGTGTTTCAACCAATACAATAAACAAAGGTCTTGGCTAGCTTAGACAATCAACAAATTGAAAAAGCATACTAGCAAATCCTTTTATTAGAAAGCAACTCATCACACAGGGCTAGAAAGCTAAACATTCCAAGCTCTTATGAAATGCTAAACTTTGTATGAACTACCTTAATAGTGTAATTGACAGCAATTATATTGTTCCCAAATCTACAGTACGCCCATTGCTTCTTTGGTTTTAAATGACAGCTAGCAGAAGCTACGAGTAATGGCAACATTGTCTGAAAGTAACTTTGGTCAACATATTTGGAAATAATTACTATCACTTTTAACAATACTTTCCCAAGGATTACAGTATAATTTTATTTTCCAACCTCAAATTTAAGAAAAGAAAGTATAGTAAATTCATTCTAGTTTTTCTTTTAACTCCTGTGGCAATTACAGGTTAAATAAAGCGTGAAATTTTACATTTAATGGTATTAGATTCAGTTATTAATATTTTTATAACTGGCCTCGCACATCTTTAACATAAATGGTTTGTTATAGTAAAGAGGGAAAAACATACATTTTTGTGAAATAATATAAAGTTTAATTTTGTTAACACTAGTATTTATACCATTCTCTGTCCAACCGGCAACAAGGTCCGGTATGTCACCAATTGGCAGCGTAGCTTCTATTCAGAGGCCATATTTGTTTTCAGCACAAAAGGCCACCTTGAACAGTCTCTTACTTTTAATAATTAGCTTGAATTAAACAGCAAAAGCAAACTTAAAAACTATACCAACTAAACGGTTATTCTCATAACCAAAATCTAACAACTTTATATGGACATTATCAATGTACTTTTGTGAATACTAATTTGGATACTTATTAATCCATGTGTTTTTTGTTTTGTGAATATTAGTTTGGTGTGTGAGCGTGTAATCCTTGGAAAATAAAGGTTTTTTTAGTGAAATTTGAATAATTACTTATTTAATATAACACTAAAGTGTGTGATAAGAAAATAGTTAATGTTTCTCAACGATCAATATAAATTATACAAAAATTTAAGTCTGTGTATCAAGACTATAAAATATATCTTTTTAGCTCCAAGATTGGATTGTGATGGCCTATAGTCTAAACCTCGAATTTTTAAGATTTTTATAGTATTCCAACAAAATCTGTGAAATGTAGTACAAAATACTAGTCTTTCTCCAATGTTGGTTAAATAATTACCAGGCTAATACTTCAAGTAATAAGATGTAGTTTTATTAGACTCTTTGTTATAACTGTTTAAGAGAAATGAATCTAAATTAGATTTTTGTTAATTAGGATAGCTTTTGATTCATCACTGTCATTTATTTTATAGGCCTTAATGTATTTTCAAAGATATTGATTTTTGTTTGTTAAATTATTTAGTCAACATAAATATCCTTACATATTAAAACAACATAATATAACAGATTGTAAAGGCGAGTAAAAGCAAGATAGAAGGTGAGACCCACACACCTATCATCATTAACCTGGTTGAAGATGAAGGGGGCTACAACGAATTTGATGTAGAAGTTCTTGCAACCCCGATGGAAAACTCTTAAATAGTACAAGCAACTTCGTAATGAAAATAACTTATTTGTTGTAATAGTGTTAAAACAGTTTATGACAATGGATTTTTTTGGTGTAATACTACAGATTCAGATTTTTCATATTTATAATATTATCAGCACCGCGTCTTACTACCCGTTCAGGTTATACACACTTACACCAATGTGTGATTGTGAGATGCAATGGAGGACCTACAGTGTAACGTGGGACCCGAACCACGGTGGAGGACTGGCATTCCACATATTCACAAGTTGTGAATGATATACATCTTGTCAGAAGTGAAATTTGGCAATAAGATACATCTGTGCCGGAGGATTGAATCCAAAACCTCCAGCACAGAAGTCTGACACCTTACCTCTAGACCACCAGATCACTGACTATAATGTTAATAATACTATTAACAAGTAAATACTTATAAAATAAAAAAATATTATTTTAAGTTATTTATCAAGGGATTAAATGCTAATTTAAAAAAATTAATAATTGGCCTAACATCAACATATCAAGGTCAACAATATATCAGTCATTAGGGGTGTGCGAAGCTTCGAAAAATTCGAAGCCGAATCGAATCTTAGGGTACTTCGTATTCGATTCGAACCTATGTTTGGCTTCGGCTGCCGTTCGAAGCTTCGGTCCATTCAAAGCCTTGATAATGATTTACTTACAGTCTGGTTTCAACAAGAGTTAAACCAAAGTACGGTACCTTAAGAATTAAAAAATATTTTTATTATTATGGGCAACTGATAAAATTCCTTAACGTTGTGATTTTCAAGACGGCCATTACATTATGATCATACCGTATTGATAAACATTCATTAGTACCAACTGAAAGTGTAGATAAAATAAATAATAAAAGTAATATTTTTAAAATTTTCGGCCAGTTTAAACTTTTAAAGTATTTCTTAGTTATTAAAAATATTTTGTAATAATTTTGAATTCATATGCGCAAGCAGACATTTTAGTTGTTTAATTACTACATGACCAAAACTCCTGTCTGTGCGAGTATATGGATATCGGCAGAGTTGAGCGATAGTTGAGCGCGTGCGCGGCTCGAGTATATGGATATTGCCAGAGATGAGCGATAGCCGAGCGCATGCGTGAGTAAGGAACACTACATGCCTAATAATTATACTAAAAAACTTAACGTCATCACTATAGATGATAATTGCTGTTAATAACTTAAAATATTATATATTTTCTTTAAAAAATAAAAGGATATATTATTTTCTAGAACGTAGATCACGTGTTTTTTGAGCGTCTATTTGATTGAGTCGTACCTCGTGTGTGAACAATTAATTTAACAGTATGCAGGGTGAAACCAGTGGTGATTGTGCAAATACTAATCGGCAAAGAAGTACTGTGTGGAATTTTTTTAGTAAAAATATTGATAAAAAGTCGGCTGAATGTCGAACATGCCGAAAGAACTTCAAGACTCCATCAGGTTAGTTGGCCGTTTTCTGTATTACTGTATTTGATTGAAAATTTGTAGACCAGCCTAAGTTTTGTATTAGGCCTATAAATTATGTGCAACAATTTTTGTAAGTGGCTTATTTTCCTAATATATTTTACTTTTAAATAATGTTTCCTGTAATTATCATATGGGCGCCCTTGAGGCCTAGTGTATGTTATTGTCCATTGTGGAGGGCATGTGCTTCCCTTAAATCCGCTTATGCTCATGGGCAAATTTTCGTGAGGGGGGGCACGAAATTTTGAGAAGAAAGGTGTGGATCCTCTCGAATTTCATGAGGGGGTTACGGGAACTCTCACAGAACAACAATAAAAATTAATAAAATATCTGGTTCGTGAGATAGTAGATGGATCCGCCACTGGGTCTAGGCCTATTATAAGCCAAGTCGATTGGGGTACGATAGAGGTTTTAGACTTTTTATTTAAGTTATCACACTTACCTTAGACTAAAATGGTGACTCTAAAATAGGGGATTGAATCCTGGTTTGGTGTACTGAGGGTGGTATTTTTCTAAATGGTTCCTCTCACGCAGTAGCCCTACAGGTACGCTATATTTAATCTAAATTCAACTTTACTCATCTCTAACACATTAGCGCAATTAGTACAAATGCATATTATAACCTAACGTGCCATGAAGCAGTAGGGGCCTACTAAAAATAAAGTTAGGCCTATTTTATCCCATGCTTTAATGGGAATATGGCAAGACTTTAGGCAATGTAATAGGCCTATCACATTTACTAAATTCCTGCTAGATTTCCATTTACTTACCACAATATTAAATTTTAAATCTCCTTTTCCCCCTTAAATTAATTTTTTTTTTTTTGGCAGGCACAACCAAGACACTTCTTAACCACCTCCAAAAACACCCAGGCAAATACAAAGAATTTTTAGATGAAAACAACAAGAAGGATCTGCCCGCACCTGCTCCTAGAAAAGATAGGACAGTACAACAAAACATCCAGACTATGCTTAGTAGAGAAAAGATGGTCTCATCACACCCATATGCTCAAACCACCACTAACAAGATTACAAATATGCTTGTAAAAGGACTTTTACCATACAGCTTTGTTGAGGAGGAGGGCTTTGTTGAATTGGTTAAACATTTTGCTCCCAACTACAAGATTCCTGCACGAACTACGTTCTCTCGGAATTATGTATCAGTGCTCTACCAAGAGACTCGGGATCGTCTCAAAACAGAGTTTCTTCAAGATCTCCCATTTGTACAGGCACTAACCCTCACATCTGATGGCTGGACATCTCGTGCCACAGACAGCTATGTCAGTCTAACTTGTCATTACCTGAATGACAAATATGACTACAAGACATTCACTATGGAAATCATTCCAATGAATGAAAGTCATTCTAAAGCCAACATAAAATCTAGACTTGAGCAATGTGTTGTTAATTGGGGCATTTCACTGGAGGACATGACAATCCCAATTTACTGCATTACCGATAATGCACCCAATTTCCGCTCTGCTGCCAAAACACTATTTGGTGACAAAGCCCGTCCTTGCTTTGCACATTCTCTACAGTTAGCTGTTGACGATTCCAAATCTGAGTGTCCTGGTGTCAAGAAGCTGTTACAGAAGGCAAAAAACATTGTGGGTCATTACAGGCGTAGCTCTCAAGCACGGGAACGCCTTCATAGTCTGCAAGAGAGAATGCAGGTACCCCAGCTGGAGCTTATTCAGTATGTGGAGACTCGCTGGAGTAGTGAGTATTGCATGCTTCAGCGGCTTGTTGAAATGAAGGGCCCCATCGCTGCTGAACTAGCACAGTCTGAACACAATATTGAACCGCTGACAAATGCAGATTGGGCTCAAGCAAAGGGTGTGTTGGAAGTTCTTGAGCCACTTGCTCAAGCCACAAAGGAAATAAGTGGCGATTCATATCCAACCTCTTCGATGGTCATACCCATCCTACACTGTCTGAGTTCCCATTTAAACTCTCGCATACAAAGGCAAGAAGAAGGTATGACATTTGCGAGAAGCCTTTTAAAGACACTTAAGTCTAGATTTCCGTTGCATGAAGAGGATGAAATATTTCGCTTATCTATGTTAACGGACCCAAGATTCAAAGGTGTAGTTATCAATAATATTGTTGCTTCAGCAAATTTGTCAACTGCTTTAAGAAACGAACTATACCGTGATTTTGAAGAAATGGATTCAACAGCTGATGAGCCAGAACCATCAACTTCAAACTCTGGACTGTGGTCATTCTTCGATTCTCTACCAAACGAGAGAAAAGAGATGAATATTTCTGAAGAAGTTGAAAAGTATTTATCTGAGCCTAGGGTGAATAGATCCACAAACCCTTACCATTGGTGGAAGCAAGAAGGGTGTAGTAAATTCCCAAATGTCGCTAAGGTTGCGCTTAAATATCTTGGTATTCCTGCTACGCAAGTCAGAAGTGAGAGACTATTCTCATCAGCAGGAAATGTTGTTATAGCCCGACGAGTGTGTTTACAAGACTTCAATAAATCATAATAAAACCAGACTCAAAGAAATATATTTTTTACCTACCTGCTAAGTATAAAATAAAAAGGTGTTTTTTTACATAGAGGTAAAGTGATTAACATTATCAAGTTGGCAATAAGCTACAAATATTAGTGCTAGAAACAATAAATAGCCTATAATATTCAGTTTGATGCTAGATAAATACCTATATTTAATAACAATATATTAATAGTTTTACTCAAAATAAAATAGAAAAATATTCGAACTTCGATTCGGCTTCGAGAATATTTCACATATTCGACTCGACTTCGATTTGAACCAAAAAAGTGGACTTCGCACACCCCTATCAGTCATATACCTAAATAATGACTTAGAAGTGACAGCTGCTGAACACATGTTATTGCAGATATGGTTCGGCGTAGGGATACATAATTTGGTCTGGTAACTTTTCCAAGCTGTCAGTCAGCACCAAAAAAGCCATGGGGCCACTGTACCTAACCCAGATGTAATTAGGTTGAATCAAGTGAAGGAATCTCATAGTTGCAACAAGCTACAGTACAACATTGGTAGCATTCACCAAATTATCACTAATTTGAGAACCAAATCCCTTAAGTTAGTCTATTACATGTAAGTATTTCAACTTTAAGAAAACCTTTAAACCCAACTGTAATGTTAGTAATAGTGTTTCATAATACATTGGCTCAACCTTATATATAGGTAGCCTCAATGAAACCTCGATAAAGCAGTAATCTTACAGATGACAGGGTCTTGTCAAGCAGAATTTTATCTATGAGGTGAAGTAAAGTTTTCGAAGCTTCAAAAAACCCCTAATGTGTTTTGTCAACTTTCGGAATTGGAAACCCTTGATCATTTATCCTCCTCTAATACCATAATAAGCAATAAACAAACAATTATTGTTGTAGACAAGTCCTTATTATTTATTTCTTAGTCCCAGCCTACATTTTTCGTTATTACAATTATTGATTTAATCTATTTTCCTTTTTTCGCCTTAATCTTTCTGTTATAGAACTCAAGTTCCTTTCCTTCCAAGAGGTAGCCATCTGCACGACCACATTGTCCGGGCCGACTGGAAATACAGGCTGAAACAAACAATTGTTTAATATTGTAAATTAATTTTGTCAAGAAGAACTTATTTTGACTCTCATGGTACATATTACACACAGAAAAAAGTTTACAAGCATTCTACTCTTGTTGCCAAAAAGTGACCCGATTACGGTAATTGGCTTTATTGAAAACTTTTGAGGCTTTTATTACATACCCATAATACCAACATTTTATTGAGATCACAACTCGAAGTGACATTCTGAAATTGCGTCCTATGATGGGGTTAAGGCATTTTAATCAAAAGCGATGGACTATTAAATAAAGTGATCTAAATTTCAATAGCAGTATATTGAAATGCTACAATGGTAGTGGAACATTTTTTTAGTTTCTTCTTCCTATAGCGTAATTAAATTCTCAATCATGCACATAAACATGACTCAACTTTGGCTAAAGTCACGCGGTACAAGGGTGGAAAGGCACACAAAAATCACACAATTTTGAAAATATTAAGAGTGACAGGAACAATGATGTTTAAAGAAATTTGTGATGAGAATTTACTGGAATTAAAAGTTATTTGAATAGTTCTTTTGTTTAGCACATATCTAACAAAAATAGAGAAATTTGATAAAAAAAAAACAATCCTCTCGACTTTTCCTTGGCCAAACAAATTCAGTTTTCCAGGTGGCTGGACACCTTGTAATTCAACCTTCCTCATCCTTCCCCAACACATCAGCGTGGTTAAAACATATGAGTACAGCCCAAATGGGTAGAAGCATGTAGTGCGATTAATTTGAAAAACAATTTATCAAAATGAAGGGCCCATATAAAAAAAAGGTAAAGTTTTAGTCGGATCATGATGTCTTGTAAAAAATAAACTTTACATGATGGCTTAATTAATAACAGATTCTGCAGCATAAGTTTTTTCTAGTTCAAATTGAAGCAAATCTTGTTAATTTTATGATAATTTAATGAATAACTTAAACTTATTAGCTTGTTTTTCTTATTTCCTTATTTGTATCAATTTCCTTTATTATAAAATTATTTAGCCATTAGGTGCCTCAATTTTAAACATTTATAATTTGTTACATATAGCCCAAGGATGGGGTTTTAGGCTTTGCAAAGGTACTAACACCTTTTTGGTGAAAAAAAGTGTGGCTTTTCCTTCAATCAATATGGCAATAACTATTAAGCATTTACTTTACTTCACAAAAGGTGTTTTACAAAATATTACAATATTCTAGGCACATTGTGGAATTTGCAACGGCCTAAAAACTTATCAATCGTTTTAGGAATCTCTACAGATAAGATATCTCAATACAATCAAGTGAAAAAGGTATTTTTTAAAAAGATTTGTATTTTATGGAAAGTAAACATAAAGGAGTTCAATAACTCTTGGGACTAGTAATATAGAAATGTTGCTACCAAAAAATAAAAAAAGTCATACAATTAAATATTTGACCAGTTTTTTGTGACTGTTGAAATGTACTCGTGATAGCTTCAGTGGTATCAATGTGTGTCAGCATCACCTTCAGAGTAGGTAAGGAAATCATCATAGCTACCAGAGAACACATAGTCACTAATAAACAACCAGAGAAAGCAAGTCTCACCTAGAACTCTGGAAGACTGGAACTGTTCTTCTAACAGCGCCTCCACCTTAGCTAGCCTTTGTCTTGCCTTGTATTTCTTTTCCACCTTCTTAGAGCGTTTCTTGGATAGAATGTCTGCATCTCCCTCGGGCTGTCAACATAAGTTCTCGTTATCGACTGATATACATACAATAACACGGGATGGCTCCAAAACTTTTTTTTTACAAACCGTCTGTCTTACATTCAACATTTTAAAATATAACCTGACTTAAACTTTTAAGTTTTTTTTGTGTTAATGGAATGGCTTATTTTCCTTTTAATACTTTGATCACATATTTTCATAGTATTTGAAGGCTTAGGTATTATTTGTTGAAACACTGTGGAACCATTTCATTTTAAGACTGCCATATATAGACTGATTTTTCAATACCGAGATAACTTCTATCTAACATTTGTTCAAATGTGTAAATCAACCACTTTGCAATATTTTAAAGTGTGTATTTTAATATTGTCTTGGTTTCTCTTACAGCTATAAAGGTTCCTAAATCCATTTTCACGCATTCATTTGTCAGATTATATGATCTTGCAGGTGTCACTTTTTGAGATATCATCAATACTGCTACACATGGACACTCTTTACCCTGAAATGTAGCAATCTACCCCCTTTGTTTTCATTGTGGAACAGCTTATAGAGCCCATCATGGTAGGAAAGTAAGCTCTCACCATAATAATAAATTAAATATCATCTAAAAATATAAGCCGCAACCTCCCCCCTTTTCTTTTTCAAAGTTCAATGACAATTATTTGTTAATGGTTTTTTCGTGTTTGATTTATAGCTATTAATAAACTTAGTTAAAATCAATTTCAAAACAAATTATGAATTAGCAAGTCATTATTTCAATCTTAAAACTTGATAGCGCTTATTAAGTGATCAGATTACCTGAATTGATTTTAAACAAATCGATATATAATACATAGGCTGGTAGACATAAATAAACAATTTTATCAGTGTCTGTTAACGGTATTTATTTTTCATGAAACCCAACAAAATATCTAACTTAAGGATCGTATGCAATAAATTGGAATTTTTAATTGATATTAACTAAGAGAGTATTATTAAAAACATTTATTATTGAAGTAATTGTAAAAATATTCAAACATATCCTGCCTAATAAAATGGGAATTAACATATCGCAAGTCAAAAATATATTCGCGTTTTAAATAGAATGTATTCTCAAAATTCAATACATCACAAGAATCGAATATATTTCTTTTTTTCTATGCAAAGATAGATAATAGATATAAAATAAAATAATAATACATACTTAGCCATTATTAAGTTCACTATTTCCAATGCATGTGGTTTTAGTTTTTTTTAATCAATGTGTATTTTACTTTTTTATTAAAATAAATTATAATCCTACAATGACAATTAAAGTTGATCAAAAGGTAACTAGGCCTAATTTGTTTATTTCACATTGTTTTAAAGAAACTTAACTCATTCTTTCAACACTTTTAAAAATAAGTAAAAGACACTCAAATTTTAATTGTTTGATTTCTAAACAATGAGTCTAGATTGTTTAATTTGGCTGGATTTTAACCAGTATCTTGCGAGGGGTGGTTGGGGTTGATTAAAATTGAAAGCATGATTAAAATAGATAATTTACAGTTTAGGCCTATATTGTGTAATGTAGGTTTATTTGTTAATCATTAAAATTTCTAAAATTTTCTAGGATTCTGATTCAATATTTGAAAATAAAATGTAGATTTGGGTTTGAGAAAAAGTGGATTCGACCCTTCTCTAGTCAAAACACTTAACACTTCAATTATTCAATGGCCCAGGACATCTTCCTTAGAATGTATTATTAGATAAGAAGGTGGCTTCCATGATGCAAACTTAACTGTGGATGTTGGATTAACTTTTTTTCTTGAGATTTTTTTATATTTATAATGTGAATGGCAGATTGTATTAAATATTACAACAAGGTTTAAATATGTGCTAGTTGATGAATATTTAAGTTTGGTGTCTTTAGACCGAGAGCTCAATAAATAGACCACAAAGTAAAGACCTTCCCCATCCTCTCCAATTACAAATTTGCTATCTAGCACTTATTTAAATTCTATGGCAACACAAACAGGAGCAGAGGATTAAGAAAACTTTTAGTCCGGCTGATTCGATATTAAAGATTTTTTTTTGTCTGTCAATTTCACTTAAGAGGTACAGCCCTAACAACTACTATGATTATATTTCTAGTTCCCTGACTGTCACTCAGAGTAACTATGACAAAAGCATTTCACAAGTTAGAAGCTGCATCAGAACAACACAACCAATTTTCCAACCTCGCTAAGAATTATCATCATTGTGGCCAGTCAGAGAACACACAGTTGCTTTTATTAACAGTTAAATCACACAACTTTATAAACACATTGAAATGTAACAGTTTATAATACTAATTGCATTTATTTCACATTCATGCAATCGAAATGATTATTTTTATCTTCCCATATATATATATATATATATATTCTAAAGTATAATATAGCCTAGGTATACAATTCATTTTTTTATTTCAAGATTAAACTTAATATAATACTATTGAAACTTTGATTCTTCTTGAGAATATTTCATATTATTTGTTTCAGTTTTGCGTCCAATCAAAAATTTATACTTTGACACCCCTATTATATTAGGGGTGTGTTAAGTTCAAATTTTTCAATGGACACAAAATTGAATCAAATAATATGCAATATTCCCAAGAAGAATCAAAGTTTCAATAGTAATATATTAAGTTTAATCTTGAAATAAAAAATGGATTGCATACTAATATTATACTTTAAAAATATATTTAAAAGAATATTTTATTGACAAAAAGTTTTGTCATATTTCAACCACAGTTGATAAATACATGGCTTATTTAATACAGATATATTTTTCTATTTTTGTGTGGAGGTCAGAATTTCTTTCTGACCAGAAGTTTAAAACTTCCAAGTTTTGCACTTTGCACACCCCTAATTTTTGTTCTATTACAACCCAATGGGGGGATGTTATTGTTTTCACTCACCAGTTTTGTTCCCTTTTTGCGTCCAAGTGGAAGTGCGTAGTGGCTCTCATACCACTGCCTAAATGGTGTGGCATCAATTGTCACAATTGCATTCTTCACAAGAGTCTTGGTACGCACCAACTCGTTATTTGATGCATTATAGACAACATCAATAATACGACTCTTGCGTGTTGTGCCTAGGTTTTCCAAAATATTCCATTTTAATATCTAGGTCTAACAACTGCCATGGATGTTTATAAATAAAATTCAGTTTAATGTTAATGAGAATAGAAATGTCAGCAGGTGGGGGACTTAAATAATAATAAAAAAATAAAGTTATACTAAAATGAGCAAAATACTGGATTAAGAGTTTTATGAGACATTGTTGAGATGGAAAGTGTACTCATGTGATAGCTTCAGTGCGCTGTGGTTTTATCAGCATTATTACCTTCAGAATTGGTAAGCAAGGTAAATCATCATAGCTACCAAAGTAAACACGATAATATAACATTAACTAATGTGCAGAACACGTTTCTTATGATTTAGAATACATTTTGAATAAAACTGTGTTGTATGGCACAATAATAATGGTTTTTGATCAATTTTTAATTCAAGATGGAAAAGTACCTCATACTCAAATGATAATTATTAAGGACACAAAATTAAGTACCAAATGAATGCGGAGCAAATAGCACCGTTTCATTGGGGTTCAAATTCTGTTCTTTCCCCCAAATGATTTGAGACTCAAAGACTGCAGGGGACAAAGAAAAAGGTGGGAGGAGCAAATAACCGAAAGTGTTCAAGTGAGAGGAGAAGACTGGAATAATTAAAGGAGGAAGAGTGGTAGAGGGATAGAAGAAGATGGAGGCATTTTACTAAACCAACCCGATCAAAGGCTGGAAACAGTTCATGATTAACAAGTTGAATAATAGCACTGAACTAATCTAAGGATATTATTTGTTGATCAGTTGGCTAAACTGTCCGAGACTTTTACGATCGTTTACCATGGCAATTTCAGCCATCTATTGTCTGAACCAGGGCTGTGGGGCCGTCGGTATGACAAACCTTTGACTCCACTATTTTTCTACTGTTATTATTATTATTATTAACACCGCGTCTTACTACCCGTTCGGGTTATAGGCACTTACGCTAATGTGTAATGGTAGGGTGATTGTGAGATGAAATGGAGGACCTACAGTTTAACGTGGAATCGAACCACGGGGGAGGCCTGGCATTCCCCACATTCACAAGATGTCTTGTCAGAGGTGAAGGAAGGGTTTGGTAATCAGATAAATCTGTGCCGGGACCGAGTATTGAACCCCGGACCCCAGCACAGAAGTCCGACACCTTGCCCCTAGACCACCAGGTCACCCCATTTTCTCTTGTTCATCTCAAAACTCCATAAATTGAAT
The DNA here is from genome assembly GCA_902151425.1 of Timema shepardi. NCBI lineage: Eukaryota > Metazoa > Arthropoda > Insecta > Phasmatodea > Timematidae > Timema > Timema shepardi. The sequence goes on along the minus strand of CABFVX010003022.1, from coordinate 3,057 downwards.
AAATCGTTATAGCAAATTTCCTGTAGTTAAAAGGTAGCAGAGACATTTAATCGCCAACCCTTAATTCATCATGCAACAAAGGTTCGTATATGATAAAATATATTCTTTTATCATTAAAATTGCTTAATCCTGCATATATTGTTTTTGTATTATGAGTTTTTATTTTTAAGTCAAAGTCAGTGCACTTTAACAGGCTCCAACTCAAGAATCCACCCAAAATTGCTTCAAACTCAAGCCACCATAGTCCTGGTCTGAACCTTTCATATTGTACTCCTGGAGAGGCCGATCATGAATGTAAATCTTGTCTGTTAATAAACATGACTACACAAGTGACTTATTTTTATATCCCTAAACATAGTGTCTGTGGAAAGAACTAAGCAATTTTTGCTCAGAACAAGCCGTTGTTAAATATAAATAGTTAATTGATTGATAAAATCTAATTACAAATCTATAATTGGTAAAACATGAAACAACAAAATTGAATGAAAAAAAGGTTATATGAAAATAATTTGTTGGTATTTTTATGGCAAGTAAACTCAAAGTTAAAATGTATTTGCAATATCAATTTGGCTTATAATAGAAACAGCTTTGTCTCCTGCAACTTGCAAAAGATGTGTAACTTGTTTAATAAGTTGTATACTAGCGCCTAACTAAGAAAAGAGTTTTATTGTGTTTGTCAGTTGGCCTCACTGTGTACGATACTTTTAGTGTTTGTTCTAACATGTATTTAGTTTATAGCCTTCATTGTATGATTGATTCTGTCTTGAAATTGTTGACCACAGCTAAAAGTTAATTTTGTATGGGATGATAAAACAGGAGTAAAATAATTTAAGCAGCAAAATTACGTTATATGAGACTTGAAAAGGAATGTGTAGACTCGGGATAGCTTCAGTGCGCTGTGGTTTTATCAGCATGAGTTACCATCAGAGTTGGTAAGCAAGAGAAATCATCATAGCTACCAGTCAACACCACTATATAGTACATAAATAATTAAAGTAGTCAACAAAGCAAACAATAATTGATTTCTTTTAATAATAATACGAATAATAATGTTAAAGGGTGTATGAGTTTGATATTTTTGATTTAAGACAGGAAACCTTTTTGGGTGAGAAATTTTAAATCTCTAATTTAAAAATTTAATTCAAAGTCTCATTTTTTTTTGTGATGTGATATTCCTTTTCATATAATGAAAATCATTTTATTGGTAAAGCTGAATTTATCAAAGTGCATTAAACTAAGGCAGGATTGTGTTTATATTACAACATGAACCATTATAAATCCCAGGGTATGGATCTTAATGACCTAAGAATTGTCAAAAAATTATCAATGACATTAAAATACCAACTCAGAAGTTTGAAAAAATATGCACTAATAGATCTAACCAGCCTTTACAACATAAAAATAAAAAAAAGTGTACTTTTATATTGAAAAACTCGAGCAAATAAACTGAACGTTCTCACATTTCCCTAAACATGAACATTATTTACAGATAGGCTATCTTCTTTAAAAGCAATAGCTCCCCTTCCCAGATAAATCTTTCCATTTTAGATGTAGTGATTCACAAGGAATGCAGATTTTCCTAACATAAAAGTAAACAGTTTGTGAAAGGCATTCATTATCTTGTCAGTCTGATCTATGTGGTGAAAAATTTAATGTGAACAGTATTCACGAATTTAAAAAAAAGTGTTTATAAACAATATATACAAATAGTGCTAACAACTTACCTTCTGATCCCCATGAGAAGTTTCCCTGGTCTAGGCGAAGGGCCCTGTATTTTTTATTGCCGCCCCTGGTCCGTACTGTATGAATACGACGAGCTCCAAGCTTCAATCAAAACAAACAATTGTGCTTGATTGTATTAAACCATTGCAAGAGATTGAGCAATGATTATACATACACTGGTGAAGCAATTATTGTTAATTAATGAATCTTTTAAAGTCACAAAAATTATCATAGGAGTAGGGGTGACAGTCAAGTAACAAAATCAACTCACCTGAATCCATTCGCCAAATCATGAACAAGAACAAATGTTGACCGGACTTTTTGCTTTTGCCGGACTGCTTTTTGGCAATCAACACTTTCACAACAAAAATGTGTTTTTAAATATTCTTTTTAATACATTTTAAACATTATTGATATATAAATTTATGAAAATAATTGTTTGGATGCTTATTTTTGTGGAAGTGGTGTCTGTGATCTACTTAAAAATGCTTTATATAAAACAAGAAATTAAAAAAAAAAGCTTTGTTCTTTATAGATTAATATAGCAAGTCAAATTAAATGAGGGTGTCATACAAACCATATTCGTTGTGTTTATCTGCATTTGTTGACAAAATAAAAAATAGAGATCGATATCTACCTGTTTGATAAGAAAACATGAAAAGCAAAAAGCACAACCAAGCTCACTAAACAAAAAAAAACCTGCCACAACACCTTCTTAGGTTGCACAATTTTAAGCGTATCTCATCTTAGACTAGTCTTCTAATGACAGGAAGATCATGGCTCGAATCCAGGTTGTGTGTAATGAGGTTTTTCCTCTAAATGGTTTTCCATTCTCCCTCCATACAAATGTGAGTACACTTGCTCTAAAATTCAACGTTCTTAATCCCTAACTTATTAGTGTAATTAGTACATATGACTATCACCTAAGACGATAGTAAGACGTAGTGGTAAATAAACTGCCCCGATGAAGGACTAACCAATTCTGAACGGAGGCCTAGTTTGGGATTTGAGAGCTAAAATAGCTAGGATTTGAAATCAATGGGCATGATATTAAGACATATTTTCAATTACATTAATGCCAGCATAAATTAGGTTTAGGCCTATTGAAGATGTAAATTCGACACCAAACCAACTGAAAACATCTCTAGGTTGAGACCTGATGTAAACAAAGCCATGTGGAGATCTATGCACTGATTTGCTAGTGGGCCATTCCATGTCAAATGATCCAAATTTTAAACACTTTTGTACGTGACCCTTTTAGATTTTAATAATTTTTGGCACGATTGCTATTCCTACAAAGACATTAACAAATCTAAAATTTCATAATTTTTTCTT
>CABFVX010003021.1:14135-96634 GCA_902151425.1 Timema shepardi | reverse complement strand
AAAACCAACAGAATAGGCAATTCTAGGCACTATAAAATTAACATATTGTACTTGTAATAACATGAAACACCTATATATCTCAACTGACTATGTTTTACGATAAAGGAAAAAAAAGGCAAATAAGCAAAATCCGGTCTCTACTTATAAGGTATTATATTGAGCTTTTGTTTTTGATTTGGTTGATATTCCTTAGGCATTAATTTCTTATTTTTTTCTCCTAAAAATTCAAGTGTTTGCCCCACAAGGATCCAATGGTGCCTATTACTTCATTAAATATTATTTAATTGTTGTTTCAGGAAGTGGGAGTTTTCGATAAAGATTATGAAATTTCTTTTAATTGTTGTTTCAGGAAGTGGAAGTCTTAGATAAAGAAGATGAAAATCGATCGGCTGAAGAGAGCGACACAGAAACTTCAGAATATGAAGAATACTCAGGTAAATGAACATTAGCTTACTTTCAGCATAAACACAGTTTACAACTATACAACACTAATTGCCCTTTCACATGAGTGTCCACGCATAAGCCCCATTCAAGCCACTAGGTTACTTCAGTGCAACGCTGGATGTTGAAGAAGCGGCAGTGGTTTGATCATGGTGATATCAGGTCCTCACAAAGCTAATAGTTTGACGTTTACAGCTCTTTATGTAATATCATCTTAAAAACTGATCATAATGATTGAGAGGACTTGATATGAAGTTTTATGAACTTATTTTATTGTCTTACAATAAATATTTAATAAAAGATAAGAATATTGATAAGTTGACAGCTACATCCACAATCTAAATATAATTTTGATCTCCTAAGCTTTGGTAATTATTTACATTTAATTGTACAAGTGTTTGATTTTCCAAATGATAAGAGTGTTTTAAAAAAAACAAAACATTTTAAAACTACATAAAACGAATACAAAAACCCACTAAAGAATTTTAAAAATGAAACAATATCAAAAGATCATTTATATTTATTTGTAAATGTTTACATATAAAAATGTATAAACTGCATGAAGTTATCTTGTTTTTTACATTCAATAATAAATTAATTAAAAATTTTCAAGCCTAAATTTTTTAATTTTAATTTTTGATGTTTTAATCCATTTTGCATGGTTTTTGCTTTTGAGTTTTTTTTTAGCCTTTATTCTTTTCCTTAATCATGTCTCATTAGAAAATTGAAGTCCATAATATCCAATTGAGATATGTATGCATTACAAACTTCTGAAATATCATCCATATTTTTTAATCATTATTTTAAAATGTCAGTGAAATGTAGTAAATTAGTACCTACTTTATATGGGTTGTGTCCAAAAGTGCTAAACACTTTTGCATTGAATATATCAGGTCAACCATATATTTGAGCGCATGGTTAAGATCATTAGTTATAGTTAACCCTTGAAAGGAACGTCAGGATTCGAATCCTGGCCTAGTTTACTGAGGGTAGTTTTCCCCAAATAGTTTCCTACTAACCCCCTCTCCCCACACCAATGTGGTTACATTTTCTCTATCATTCTTAAAACAGTAACGTAATAAAGTAGCCTACTCATACATATAACCAACTAGGTAGTGAAACACGAGGAACTACACACATCTCACCTCTTTTGGTGTCTCGTAGGGAATTGTTTCTGCTGGTGGTTATTTTACTAACCAATTGTAAAGCATATATTTACATCTTTTTTTAAGATTCGACATATTTTTATATACTATTAGCAACAAGCCACTACAATTTTACCACTGATTTCCTTCTTCTACCACAACCTTGCACAATCTTGAACCTCTTAATAACCAACAATGCTGTTAAAATTTTGTGTTTGGTTTCATACTTTTCATAGTTACAAAATAATGTTTTGAGTGAGTGGGTGTGTTGAAAGAATGGGTTGCGAAGGGTAATAAACCTACCTACAAACAGGGGTACAGAATATGTTCGAATGCGCAAACGAGATTTGGGGGAAATTAAAGCAGTCCTGGGGAAATTTGGGACTTTTTAGTACATTCTGGTTCTGATATGGTAGTGTGATTTGTTTGAAAAACTAAGGCTGATGACGCCAACACTCATACTATCAGTATGTGCCATAGTGAGGCAGTGTCAAAAGGGTTACAGTGTCTAGGGGCTAAGATAAAGTGTTGGAGTTCAAGATAAGAAGTCAGAGGTTGAGATAAGGGGCAAAGGAAAAATCTAATAACTCAACCTGGCTAAAGGCTTGATTGAGTGATGAGTCATCAGTCACCTATCCTACCGCAGGTGTTTGGTAGCTATAGCGGGCTGGCTGGGGAGGGAAGGGTGAGCAATGTTTTGTTTTAGTTTAAATTCAGCCACCCGTTATATATCGTCCTAGTTACACAGCGATTTTTGCAGAAGTGTTCTCCATGCATAGAAAACTACAAAACCATCCCTAAAGAGGTAGCTATTCTTAAAACTGGAAATTTTGGTATATTTTCTCTTCCGGAGGAAAAGAAGTTGCTACAACCTACTCAAAGTATTGAATTTTGAAATGTTAAAACTCACCTTATTGATCATTTTCAGTCAACAGCACATCATTAGTGTGTTAATTTCTCTGACTCCACGGAAAAAGCAAATGTTATAGTAAAAAAGGAACATGAAACCGTGGAAGTCTGTGTTGCCAGAGATGCCCACAGTGCAGTAAAAGAAGGGAAGGGAGGCAAGTTTTTTGAACGTTTATTAAGTTTGCACTGCTTAAATGATGCCGATGTTGGTGAATTTAATCACTCCAGAGAATTTTTTAGAGCATTTAGAAAAAACATTTTTTACTTTGAATAGCAAACTATGTGAATTTTTAAGCACAGTAAATCCAGTAACTAACCATCTCCCTCTTGTGTCTGTTACAGCAGACAAAATTACAAAATGGCACAGAACATATAAATACCTTGCGTGATTACTCTTGTAGATGGTGTTCAGACTTGTATTGTGATTGACATTTGACACAAGGGACACATTCTCATTGGAAAACTGGACAATGCCCTTGAAAGTTCAAGTATTCCGCTAAAAGAGCAGCTGAATGGTATGGCATTTGATGGGCAATATTTTGATCTTAGTGTAAAACACTGGTGGGTCTGTGTGAAAATTAAATCATGAATTTTTACTTCCTATGTGGGACATAGCTCATAGGTTAGAATGTGTGTTGAATGACATTTGTAAAGTTAAATCGTTAATCAAGTTCAAGTTATAGATAATATAATAAAAAATTGCAAGTGGGGTATTGGATATGAAGAACCTCTTGCATTAGCTGAAGAAATATAAGTGGACATATTAAATCCAAAATCATTTCAGGACCCTCATTTTGTTCAAAGTGAACTCCGAGCTTACAAAACATTTCAGAGAGACTTTAAGCTATTTTTTACTCATGTACAAAGGAAACGTACTGAGAGTATATGACAAGGCGAGAATACCAATGCTAAAGAATTCTAATTGGAACTGAAAAAAGTTTTCAAAGCCAAGATTTATTTTTCAACTGCTTGGCTTGATTAACATATTAGAATTGATAATAAAATTCAGTTGGATTTGTCAGAATGTAAATGCCTGTATTTGGACAATATTTGATTCTTATGCTTCTTTGAAAAACACACTTAATGAGATAATGAAATTAAAGAGTGGAAAAATATTCAAAGAAAAATTCCCATGCCTCAACAAGGAAATGGATTCCCTGAAAAACATTTATCAGGACTGCTTATTGATAAATGAACGACCAAAGCACAAGCCGTTACCAGAATCCTCAACTAGTTGACCAGTCACTTGCTGATGAAGATGTGGAGTTGTTAGGTTACACACCAGATGTATCTGACCTCAAAAGTGCAAGGAAAAAGTTGGAAACCCTGTGTAAAATCTAATTAGACACACTAGACCATAGGATAACAGAACCTTCAATTGAAAAAATATGCACCTATGTTTCAGCAGCAAGTATTTAACGAGTACTTCAGTTTCAGACAAAATTTTAGAGCAGCAAATTCAAGCGTCATTACAAACACTAACAACCTGGGTTAGTGAAAATTGTGGATGTACAAAACTACTGGTGCAGTCGATTCTCAATTTAAAATCTTGAAAAAGAATCTTATAAATACAGATTTTTTCAAAAACCTACAGTACATGTAAGTTAAACCGAACTTGATAATTCTTGATAATACTGTAATAAAGGACGCATTTATAAATGAAAAAGTGTTTCATCACATTCCTGACATCCTTTAAGTCCTGGAGAATTCCATGAAAATATGCAGCGATTCAGTTGGATCAGTGATAGGCAACCACTTACACAACCGTGACATTAAGTATGACACTCTTTTTCATAAAGTTTTCATCTCTTGGAATGGCCCATCTGTCCACAAAGATTCATCTCCTAAAGGAATCCTTGGACAGACATTTCAATGGAGGAAAGTATCACTTTACCAGGTTTTCTTCTAGTTCTCGCTTGAAGCTCTACAAGACGCCAAAGGTCATTGACAAACTTCACAAGGAAATGGGAAGGTTGCCATTTGTGGGAAACAACTAAATTTTTTACAAGGTAGGTACTATAAAAATATGTTTAAATTTTAATTTTCCAAACTATGTAGTAGGTAATAATCCTTATTCCCTTCAGCCTCTATAAACTATTCAATGTTTTACTTTGAGCACTATGGTTATCAGGGAATTTTTTATGGAAATGTTATGTTCTGGGGAAATATTGGATATTTGAACATATTCTGCACCCCTGCCTACAAACTCCATATCTGACAGGTGTCATTTTATTTAAGTTGCTTCTTCTTCATGTTAATTCCTCTTGTAACATCTTATAGGTGATGGCAAAAATGTTTTTGCCTTTTTTTCTTGCCTTTTTTTCTTGGACCCCACTTACTCAGCCAATTCCAATAAACATCCTTTGTTTTATCATATCATATTAAATGTATGAAAATAAACGCACTTGAAATGTTGAAAGAGCTAATTTTACAATCGGGAGCTTTACAATCTTAAAAGTGAATATTAAAAGATTAATTAACTAGAATTTGGTTGGTGACATATACAATTAAGGAATGTTCCAATTAATCCTGGGGAAGGTCCAACAAATTCTGAGGGGAGGGGGTCCGGACCCCTTGGTCACCCCCTCTTTATGCCTTTGCTTCTGATTGATTAAAATTTATTTCACCTGATTCCTTTGCCTGACTGACACAATGGGAGTCAAGTCTTATGTGTTCTGGTCTTAATTTGTATTACAAGTATAAAGTATATGGTATGGTATGGTATAGTATGGTATGGTATATTTGCTCTTGTCCTAGAATTAGTTCCAATTTAATTTTAAAGTATCTATTTTGTTTGTTGATTTACATTAGATTACATTAATACAATATTGATGTATAGATTCAGAAGAAGAAACTGGACCGAGGTTGAAACCAGTCTTTGTGCGTAAAAAGGATCGAGTAACTGTGATGGAAAGAGAGCGAGAAGCTGTTAAGCAAAAACAAGCTGAATTAGAAGCAAAAAAGATGGCAGAAGAACGCAGAAAGTACACAATTAAGGTAAAGTTAATATTTTCTCTACATAATTGATAATAATTGTAAAAAACACACATCTTATTATAACAATAGTCTTGCAGATCATAACAAAATTATCCTGTTAAAACAAACAATTTGCAAAATTAATCATTTTTAGTGAGATATATAAGGGGTAGTGTCCATACTGCTTCAAATGAAATTCATGAATCATACTCTCTTCCTATTGGTACTTGTGAACATAAGGCCGGTCTTATGACTCCTGGATAAATATTAATCTGGCAGATAAATATTTATATCTGGTGGATAAGTCAAAAGTGTGTCTTATGAGTGCCAAATAGCATTTATCTGCCAGATAAAATATATTTATCCATCACATTTTTTCGAAAGGTAAAGTACCTGATAACTTTTATATGAAAGTTAAAATTGGTGTTGTCAAAGTGACGTGTTGTTTTTCATTAGGTTTTGCCTATCAGAATCTGTTTATAGGTTAAAATCTTGGTTCACGTGTTTAGTAAGCACAGGCCTGGGCTCTAACTATATAAAGCTAGAACATTTAATTCACACTTCTATAAAACAGACAAGCTATTTGTATCGTTATAGTTATATAAGAACAAATTATTTAAATGTGAGTACAATAAATAAAATTTTGTAAACATTGTACCAAACTCTTGCCCACATTTTGGCAGACCCCAAAATTACTAGTTGCAAGATATCATAGCTCCTGTGCCTAGGTGACGCTATCTGTTTCCTCGCACTCGTTTAGCCACCATTATTTAACAAATGTTAAGTGTTTTCACCACTCGCTAGGTTGTAGTGCTATCAGCAGGGCTTATACGCATGCGCGCACCAGTAAAAACAGTACTAACCTTGCATGTTCTGAATAAAAATATATTTACCCTACAGATAGTTATCTGGCAGATAAATTCAGTTCATAAGACATGTAAAACATTAAAGTGGCTGATAACTTTTATCTGGTAGATAACTTCAACCTCCCAATAGTAATATTTATTCGGTAGTCATAAGACCAGTTCATAGTACAGCATCTTTTTTCTTTTGTCAAGATGGCTGCCTACCTACACAACCTTTTTACTTCTTAGCTCCATCAGTAGCGTGTTTGCCTACTGAGCTAAGGATTCTGGGTTCGATTCCCAGCATATAAAAAAAAATATCATTGGTGAAATGTGGGCTTACCCTTTCACATTGATAAATTAATGGCCGGAGACTGGATGTTGTGCCCGTCCTGGTCTTTAGTTGGATTAAAAGGTATATGAGGCGAAGACAGGCCTAGCAAACTGGTAGTGGAAAATATGTGGCTTGAGTAAAAAAGTGACCCAGGCCAGAAACAATAATGGATGTTTAATACTAAGCATAGTTACAAACTACCACTTTTGGGGGTCACTATTAACAAGGATTCTTGTGCATGGAAACCATATTTAATACCGTAAAACTTAAATGAAACTAAGACAGCATAGAAACACTCTACAATAATGTAAAGTGATAGTGAAGAAAGCCACCTGAAAGGATAGTTAGGTTAGGCCTAGATATAAACAAACACACTTCTCTCTTCTATTTTGCGGTTTCTACACTATCTCATACAATTCCAAGCCATTCGGAAAGAATTTATTTGATTATCTTAACAATAGATATTAGTCAACTAGAAGTTCAAATACAGCAAACAATATAGGTACTGTGCATTGCAAGTACCTGACTAAACCTGGTGAACAACATTCAACTTGTGTTGGCCAAGATATGTGACAGTCTAAGGTAATATCAGCAACAGTAGCTACAGAGAAGGGCATGACGACTTCAAGGGGTCATAAACCATACTTACAACACCTTGTTGGTCATTATTTCTGTAACTAATCGTTACCACCATAGACAAAGCTTCAGGGACACCTCCAAAAGAGCTGTGGCCAGTAACCTAAGTTAACACTGGGTAAATATGGATCATCCAGCATCATTCCAGGGCATCAGATTATCTGAGGAAGAGCTGATTCTTGCTGATTCACATTTTAGAATATGCCACCACATTGAACTCGCAGCAAGCTTTAAATGAAACCCTCTTCAGTGGCCACATAGTATAACACGCTACTCTCGCAGTAGATTAGACTGTATCTCGGTCAAGTGTACTGAGGGTGGTTTCTCAAAAATAGGTTTCCACTCTCCCTCTACACAAATGTGGGTATACTTCCTTTAAATATAACCTTCCTAATCCCTAAAACCACTAACATAATCTATTGCATAGACGTATAACTCAAACTGGTAGTAAGATGCAATGCTAAAAACAACTTTAAATAAAGGATTTGCTCATTGTCTGCCCCTCTTTAATTGACACACTGTTGTCCTACAGGTTATACATTTTTATATATAAAAATAATTATGTTTAACAACGTATAGATTTATTACAATAAAACAGAAGTAACAAAATAGAGGTTTACAATGATATTACAGGTTATAGTTTGAAGTTTGATGCAGATAATTAGACTTTGTGAATTTGAATATTCTGCTGTAGCTACTAGGGCTGTGTAGGAGCCGGGGCACTGGATGAATTGTTCTGAAGAAGAAAATAATCAAGTAGTTAATAACAAAATATAGAACAAGATATATTTACATATATAACTTTAAATCAGTTAAGCCAGTCTGGGTTGTAAATGAAACTCTTTAAAACATTTAGTATAATGATAGACAATAGAAAAGTTCCTTGATTATAATGGTTGATGGCTAATAAGCAGGTGTCATCAAAATAGTACTATGGCTGGTCTCTTTCCCTTGCGGTACTGCCAACGCATTCTATAGTACACACAAACCTAGTTGCAAATAAACTAAGAGTAACACTAACACAATAGGAGCCCAAAAACCTGGCAAAGAAAAAGGGTATTATTTGCGCGAACCCCACTACGACTCTCTAGCAGTTCCCCGGTTTGCTCTCCAAAGCTAATACCGTACGGGAATCGTGACTGCTTAACCAACACAAAATAAAGAATGCCACCAACTCAACTGAGGTATGTAATCCAATACAGACAACCTCAGGTGTACATGACGTTTACGGCGTCATGCGAAACATTGAGTCAATTTAGACTAATGGAACTTGTGGAAGTTTAGCAAGTCTGTAACTAAGACATTACTGTATTCCAAGCCCAAGGCTCGTAATGTAAACACTGTATGGTAAATATACAGAGCAACATCGTCTCTAGAACTAATGTATAATATATGAAACTAATAATTATTAGACTTGTCCCTCATTCTGGAAGACACAATACTAAACAACAAAATAAACCTTTAAGTTAGGAAGTCTACAAGACTTGCTGTTGACCCATTGTCAATTCGACAAACTATCAACACAAATGAGAATCGTCTCCGACAATATACAGAAAAACTAAAGGGGTGCAAACAGACATTGCCTGTCCTTTACTACAAAATTTAGATTCTGAGTCATAAGGACACCTTGATTACTTTGAAATACTTAATTAATTAAAGTCCGTGGTCCTATCCATGGCTGCGGTGGATCCGACGTCTCCAGTTTGGCGGGTTTTTTTTATCGAAAGTCCGTCATCCTGTCCATGGCGGCGGCGTACCAGACGGCCCAAGCTTCATGGTTGTCATGTTCTTTGATGCGGCACAGAAGTTCTTCCTTCAATGCTGGGTTGCAGTAAATAGGCTGTAAAGGGAACCTGGCTTGTGGTCTTTATATAGTGCTAAATCTGATACGAATGGAGCAAAGCAGAGAAGGTGATAAACACAAAAACATAAAAAGAAGAAATATGGACGAAGGCGGGCAGAAAGAGGAAATAACAAGAGAAAACCACTTGCGGGGAAAGGGAGGAACAAGCTTCCTTGGCTCACCGCTAGAGTCTCTTGACGTGGAGTGGGTCAGTAGGTCGAACTTGATATGCACTCATTTCCTTAGTCAGGTGTTATAATGTAAGCATGTGTGGCTGCCATCTTTGAATAATTTTCTTCTACCGTGTGGCAATTCAATCGAATAACATCTTGACAGGGTGAGTGGATATGAAAGCAACATCTACATCTGGTCAGAGAAAATAAACTTTGAGGAAGATTCAATTAAATATGTTAATATAGTTTCTTTCTTGCATAAATTATAAAAATATTAATTTTTACTTGTAGCTGTCCAATCTGTCTGATTGACATGCTACATACTTATTAGCATAACTTCATTCAAGGCCACAAAGTCTTTAAAACTGAATTACATTATTAATAGAGACAGTTGTCCAAGAGGTAGAAACACAATAATTTGCTAGTGAATAGGAAATTTAAGGTTTCTTTTTCTAATGCCTATTTAACTAAGCAAAGGTTTTCATCATAAAACCTTGATAAAGTTTAATTAACTAAGTTTTTTAAAATAAACGTTTTAGATTTGATCTATTTGTCAGAGACCAATTTTCAATAAGACAATGAAAATATTTTTCCTAATATATTCCACAAGATAAATTAGATATAATTGAAACATGACTCCTGGACATGTGACTCAACGGTCCTAGACATTTAACTCTAGGGTCCTGGGCTTGATTCTTGCGTCTTCTTATTATCTTTAATTTGATTGAAATTATTTTAAATATGTCCACCTACCTACGGACATAGCCATACTAATAATATCCATTTCCCCCCTGTGTGGATGAATTGATTATTCCTAGAAAGAGATTAATTTATAATTTGTTTATAAGAAATACATATTATTTTCTGGTCTTTTAGAAGACCCAGTTGGGCCATGTTTAGATGGCTCTGCTGTGTATGACAAGTGACAAAGCCTATTTTAGGCAGTTGTTTGTTTCAGTTTCATCCACCCCCATCTTATACCTCGCAATTAACTTGCGTTGGTTCCTTGAATGGTTTAGTGAAAAAAGGCTGATTTAAGGTTTTATTTCAATTAAAACCAAGCTCTATCTGTCTTCTTTTTAACATCTACACATTCACATCTATAAATATAAGTAAGATTTATATTTTGTTCTCAGATGGTTGAAGATGAGATTCGCAAAGAAACAACAGTGAAAGAAGGTGATGAACCGTCTTTAAATGACGTGAACACAGATGATGAAAATGACGAGGTAGAGTACGAGGCGTGGAAACTGAGGGAGCTCAAACGAATCAAGAGGGATAGAGAAGAAAGAGAACAGTAAGGTTTAGCTATGTTCTATTTAAAACTATGTCATAACTCAACATTAGTTGGTTGAGCTATTTGACATTTGTTGTCTGAGATGATTAAAAGTGATTTTATATCTGCAAAGTATGAAAAGATAGAATTTATTTTTGAAACAAACTGTACCAGAGGTTAATTTAACCGCCAAGGCACCATCATATAGGCCAGTTTAATTTGGGCTGCTCTAAGGTCTACTTACTTCAAACAAAATGAAAACTGAAAATTGAAAAATGACACCTGGACACGGGAATCGAACCCGGGACCTTCAGCTTAGTATGCCAATGCTCTTACCACTGAGCTATCCAGGGTTCGTCCCGTGCCCATGGTCATTCTTCACTCATAGTTTAAGGCAGAGTCTAAGATGGACGTGGAAGTCATCAGCTTATAAACATGTGATTATCTAAGATCACAGCCATCAGACAACGCAGCCATTAGCGACTCGGTAGTTGGCATTTTNNCACTAAAATGCATTAACAATAGTTTCGGCTATTTGTTTCATTAATATATGCAATCCTGTACAATTATAAATATAATTGTCGAATGGCTGCAAAAATGCCAACTACCGAGTCGCTAATGGCTGTGTTGTCTGATGGCTGTGATCTTAGATAATCACATGTTTATAAGCTGACAACTTCCACGTCCATCTTAGACTCTGCCTTAAACTATGAGTGAAGAATGACCATGGGCACAGGACGAATCCTGGATAGCTCCGTGGTAAGAGCATTGGCGTACTAAGCCTAAGCTCCCGGGTTTGATTCCCATATCCAGGTGTCATTTTTCAATTTTCAGAATATGATATCTATGAGGGACTATCCCCACTAAAATGCATTAACAATAGTTTCGGCTATTGGTTTCATTAAAATGAAAACTATTCACTTATTATTGAATGATTGTCTTTATTGGAGTATGAGGTGACCTGGCGGTCTAGGGGTAAGGTGTCAGACTTCTGTGCTGGCAGCCGGAGTTCAATCCTCGGTCCCGGCACAGATTTATCTGATTACCAAACCCTTCCTTCACCTCTGACAAGACATCTTGTGAATGTGGGGAATGCCAGGCCTCCACCATGGCTCGGATTCCACGTTAAACTGTAGGTCCTCCATTTCATCTCACAATCACCCTACCATTACACATTAGCGTAAGTGCATATAACCCAAACGAATTGAATAGCTTAGCTTTTAGGGTTATTAATTATGGTTATAGTCTTGATTATTATGATTCAATAAACTTTAACAATATTTTGATATTTGTTATAATGAACTGGTAAATATTAATAAAACATGTATCACAAAATGTCTTTGTCTCTAATAATGTCTTATTTTATACATATTGCCACTTTTGATTGATTTGGCAAATAAATTAACCAAAATACTCATAATATAATGCATTTTTATAAATATATATGTATAACTTTATAGGTTTCAGTTGACCCTTTCATCATATTATGAAGATTTTATTAACTAGGATATAATCTATTATATTATGCTTGGAGTTAATTTTTAATTAAATTATAATATTTTGTGTGTTGGTTTATATTACTATTCACATGGCTACTAATTCTCATACAATACTCTAAAGAAGTGTGTTGTGTGTGATTATTTGACATTGGAGTTACATTATGTTTTGATTCATCAAACTTATACTTTTAGAGTGGAACGAGAGCGTCTTGAGACTGAGCGCTTGCGCAACATGACGGAGGAGGAACGAAGACAAGAGCTACGCAACAATCCTAGACAAGTGACCAACAAGGCGATGAAGGGCAAATACAAGTTCTTACAGAAATATTATCACAGAGGAGCCTTCTTTATGGTAAACTTCCTCACCAAGATCAAAATAACACTGTGTACAATATGTTACAGCATTATTAAGTAATGCTGGGATCTTCTGAGATATTTATTTTCAAGATAATAAATGTAAAAGGTAGGGGTTAGCGAATACCACTTTTTAAATGTGAAGCGAAGTCGAAGCTACCTACGATTTTTTGTTGTCACTTAACGCTACTTTTAATTTTTAAATTAATTATTTTTATAGATCTTGTTAGTAACAAGGACCAGGAAAATTTCCTTATTTGTTACTTAAGGACTATGTTAATAATTAATTTACACAGGCTTACTGATAAGCTTAGCAACTTGTGAATTAAGTTTTATTCTGAAAATTGAAAAATGACACCTGGACACAGGAAATGAACCTGGGATTTTTGGCTCGATTTGGGTTTGATTCCCATATCCAGGTGTTATTTCTCAATTTTCAGAATATGATATCTAGATGGAATAAATCCTCACTAAAAAGCATAAATAATAGCTCTGGCTATTTGATTATTGTTTAAGTTTTAATCTTTACTTACATCGTGAAGTTTATAATATTATTTTGCAAACTTTACATATGCATGTATTTTTATCTGCATTTCTATGATAATAATTATAAATTAAATTCCGTTTTCGTTTCCTACTTTCTGTATCAGCCATTTTGAATAATAAAGAAAATTCGAAGAAGCTATGTAGAATATTAAGGACTAAACATTAGAGGTGAGCTGTGATGATAGCACAACTAAAGTGCTTTCTCTGCTTCATACCAGTGTCCATGGTGTTTATTTCTTTATAGATATTTTTATTTTTTACAAAATTATGTTGGAGATAGTGAATATGTTAGTTAAATTACTAGTCTGTGTTAAAAATTCTGTTAAGTGACCATTTCAAAATGATCAAATATTGAAAAATGTAATATTTAGTAAGATAAAATTAAATCGTTTGATAATTTATTGAAGTTTCATCCTACCTTCGAAATTTTTCAAATATGCGAAGGTTATTTTAGATGTCAAAGTCAAAGCCAAAGGAGATTTGACCAACTTCGACGTTTCAAAGTTTCACACACCATTAGTAAAAGGGTAATTCCATATGACTCAAGTTACACAGAGTCATATTTTCTAACTTTAAATTAATATACAGCTCCAACAAATGATTTCAGAAAAAATATTATTTCAGTCATTTGAAACTATTTAATTAATATTATTATCTAGCAGAAAAAAAATGTATAAATAAATATTGATACTTTTTTACTTCTGTGACTCGAGTTACAATGAAAGGGACATATTATTTTAAAGTAAAGTAATTGTATTAAATTTCTATTCTCTTATTTTAAGTTAGGACATAGCTATGTTTAGATAAATTATAGAGACTATCTTAGACTCATAAAATAAAAATAATTCACTTAAAAATAATCAAGTACTTTTTTATAGATTTTTTATTCTTGAGTCATATTACAAAGATAACTTGACTTGTGTTATATTTAGCTTTTGAGTAAAAATAAGTAGATTTAGGCCTAAATAAAAATAGTCTTCGAAAAAACAAAACATAATTAAAAATAAAATGTATAGCTATACAGATGTGGTCCTGACTTGGTTCAAGACCACACAGTGATATTAAGTTAGCTAATTAAACTTAATGTGACCTTGAGTGTTTACCAGTATGGATGTAGGCCTATTTAATTTTTTAATAATTTGGGAACGAGTATAAAAAATGTCTTCCGGTCTTGGTGGTTATTTCCAGTTGTTACCTTCCATCGTGTTCACTCGGAACTCTCCACAGTTTAGTTCCTCTCCTGAGTAAAGCTTTTGGTCATACTTTTTCACATAGAACCAATCAATTACCCACTTTGATTGATCCATCTTGAAGATTTGGTTTAGTTATGCCTTCATAAGAAACATTCTAAAGAAATGAGGGAGAAAATTTTTGTTTTGCACATTCTTAGAATTTATTCAAGACATAACCCCCACTTTGAGAGCAGTTCTACAAATTTTATATATCCCTAGATTTGTATTCTTGTCTTCAATATTATCTTGAGTTAACAAAATAAATTTCACACTTGAATTCCTGTTACAAGCTCACACAATATCATCAGCAAAAGCTACAAGGCGCTTCCTTTGTTTAAAAGCCCTCCCAATCCCATTGTTTAAAATCCCACAATGACAGGTTTTACTCTGCAAAACATGTTCATAGGAAAAGATAAATTCAAATTAAATAAGTTTTTTCAATCATTTATTAATATGTTTGTGAAATAAAATGTATGTTACTGCAGAATGTTAGGTCACATTAATACATTAGCTTTTTTTAAGCCAATAAAAAATCTTCAAAATATAGATGAAGTATATTTCTCCCTCACGACCTTGAAAATATATAATTTTTTGGCATAAAATTGAAACCATTTGGCCCAGCTCCCCCAATAATTTACATAAGTAGGCGGCCTATGGGTAGTGTGCTACTTAAGAGCACATGAGAACGGTTGAGCTGAGCAAATTTGCTTTTCGCAATAGAATTTTTTTTTATTTTCTTGGTTGAACAACTAATAAGTTTCAATCATAGAACACATCGTGTCTTTTATGTATATTCCATTCACGGTAGGAATTACTCTCTGAAAGGTCATTTTTCCTACCAATATCTTACTATATAGTAGATTTATGGTAGGGTAAAAGGCCTTTCAGAAGTCAATTCCTACCGTGAATGGAATATAATTTGATTTTATTTCCACTATTGTTTCGAACTGTTGCAGTAAAGGCCATAATAGTGAATGCAATTTAAACCCTAAAATAAAACAAATACAATATAAATATGTCAAAAACTATATGAATAGGCCTAATTTATATTAAATAACTTTATAAAGTTATGGCTCATTTTTTAACCAAGGTTTGTTTAAGAACTTAAGCTGCCAAATGATGTTTAGAAATGTTTTCACATGAAGTACGCCCTAAATTGTAAATAAATATAAAACAAAGGAATAATGTCACCAAACAGTTATATTAAAATAAATATTAAAGAAGGATAGAAGGGCAAGGCCTACACACTCACGTTCTTGGCGCTTAACAAGCCAAATTGTGGTTGAAGATGTACATATAAAAATTGGTAGCCAATAAACTAGTTTTATTAATGTACATTACTTAGATACTAGTCAATTATTATTAGCACCGCGTCTTACTACCCGTTCGGGTTATACGCAACTAGTCAATCAAAAAGTCAAATATTACCTCCTTAATTTTAAAATGAGCATCAACAATAGCATAGATAATAAAGGTATAGAACGGTAACCCTCTGTGGTATGACTAAAACAGGAATTTTATGTCAGATGAACTAATGCTATCATCTGTAATATGTACTAAAGTGCAAAACTGTACTAAATACATTATTACATTAGCTCTAATTTTGGATCTCAGAACAGCAAGAGAAACATAAGTATGGGTGTGTGTATGTATAAATAAGAGTATTTGAAACAAAATGTATAGTGGCTTAACCTACACTAACCTACATTTACTTCACAAAATTTATCAAACAAGTATTTTTGTTTATGAAAAGAGTACAGGCTTGGTCATTACATAAAGATGAATCGAATCGGGTAGTGTGTTATAATGGGTAAACCAAAGCTCTTAGGTTAAATCCTCCAATGCTTATTTATATGTTTAATTAACTTATGGTTTGCAATTTTATCTTCAATTTACTTCATAACACCTCATGAAAACCACATAACATTATTAACTAGTTTGATCTTAGTTTATTATATGTATATTTGAATTTATGATGGTGTAGTCCTAAACACACTTTGTATGTCACTTCCAGGACCGGGACGATGATATGTATAAGCGCGATTTCTCGGCAGCCACACTTGAGGATCATTTCGACAAGACAATCCTACCCAAGGTCATGCAGGTGAAGAACTTTGGCCGCAGCGGCCGTACCAAGTACACACACCTGGTGGATCAAGACACTACCCAGTTCGACTCTCCCTGGATCTCTGAGACTGCTCAGAATCTCAAGTTCCATAACAACCAGGCCGCAGGCATGAAGCAAGTGTTCGACAAGCCGACTGTCAATAAGAACAGGAACAAGTAGATCCTGCCACCATCTCAAGCAGGCATGGTCCATTATCATCAGAAGACTTGTGTGTGAATAGTAGTTTTTCAGTTTCAAACCTTGGCTTACTAACACATAATAATTACTATTCAAAAATTTTATAGTGAGATGGTTTCAAATTGTATCTGAATTGAATATTAATACTACGCAATTCAAATAAATTAATGTGAGTTGACCCACTAAGACAAAATTACTTATTTTACATTTTATAATGAAAATATAAAATATATTTTGATAAAAATTTGATTTTAGTATGTATAAAAAGTTAAATAATAGAAAAGTTTGACTTGTAGATTTTAATTTCGAATCACACTTATTGAATCTGAATCTGGGATCTTTTTAGCTTCAAAATTCCATACATCATTCATATCTTTCAAATATTAAATATTCAGAATTTCTAAGCTTCTCAAAGGCGTATAATAATAAAAGAGTGGTCAAACTTTGACACAATTTTATTGTTGTCCTAGAAAGACTAAGAATGTGTAAATAAATCAATGTCTCAATATTTGTTGTGAGTCTAATTACCATTAAAGTCTTGAATGTAGGGGTTTACGGGGTCCCAAACCTTCGTGAAAGTCGGGAATTTATCAAGAATGAACTTGCATAAGGTACATGTTTACTAAACAGGGATGAATCACAGTACACTATCGAATATTATAGATACAGTTGTACTGTACTGTAGTATTTTACAGTACAGTACTATATATTACGTGTTTATACAATGGTGTATATAAAGTAGCCCCGTGGCTTCTTTGGTGCTGACTGACAGCTTTAAAAAGTTACCAGACCAAATTACGTATCCCTACACCGAACCAGATGATATGAAAAAACATGTGTTTAGCATCTGTCACTTTTGACAGTCAAAATTTAGGCATATACCTAAATGTTGACTGTCAGAAGTCAGCACCAAAGAAGCCATGGGGCTACTGTACATACGTGTAATATACAGAAATGCAGTACAGTGGACTTTGCACACCCGTAACACAGTGTCTTACTACCTGTTTGGGTTTTATACCTCAGTACTAATTACGCTAATGTGTTAAGAATGAGAAAGGCTTGATTCAGAGACAATCTACCCTCATTTGCATGGAGGTAGTGGGAAACCATTTAGGAAAAACCTCTATAAGTAAACCATACAGGGATTCAAATTCTGATCTTGTCATTGATAGTCCAGTCTAATACGAGAGTGATGCATTAGACTGTGACCACCGATGCATGTTATGTCACGAGGAGAAACAATATTAGGAATAAAGTTATCTAAGGAAGAGTTGGAGTACATGAGATAGTAGAGAAGCAAGACTGAGATGGTATGGGCATGTGAGAAGGATGTCGAAGAAAATGTTAGATTGAAGTATGTAGGGAAAAGACCGCAAGGGAGGTCAAGAACGAGATAAGAGAAGCAGATAACAGAAAGTGTTTAAATGATAGGAGAAGGATGGAAGAAATTAAAGGAGGAGAGGAAGAGTGGTGAAAGGATAGAGGAATCTTGAGGCATTTTACTAAACTGACCCGGCCACAGGTTGGAAACAATGATTATGATGATGCGTGTTAGGCTTTAAATCCAGGTGTATTTTTATGTTACTTAACTTGTTTATTTGGTTATTCAGTATTGAACTAAAAACAAACCCCGTTATACGCGGCAGATGCATTCCCAAGAATGGCCGCGGTTACCGATTCCGCGTAAAACAGGAATCCCTTAACATGTAAGAATAAGGATTATGTTCCAATTTATTCAATAATTTGCAGCTAATTCTTAATTACAACAATGTTAATAATAAATTTGGCTTTGTTTATTAGGTATAGAGATCATTCAATAAACATCAATAAAATACAATTACCTCATAAAGCGAAAAGAATTAATAAACATCAAGTAATTTTATATTGAAAACAAATTAAAGAAACAACTAAAGTAAACCTAATGAAAAGAAATAGTAGGGCTCTGCGAGTACTAGTATTTCAAACTCGAACACGAGCTTGTTGCTTAAGCTTGAGATTGAGATCAAAAGTTTTGAGGCTCATAATTTTTGAGCTTCTACTTGATGTACTTAATAATCAATTTTTAAAACACAATAGTAAGCATAGTCTGTTTAATTGAGTTAATATCACCATTTCCACTTAAGTCATTTCGTTACTTAACAAATTGTTAAAAATTAATTTCAATTTTCACAACCTAATAGAGCTTTAAAACCGCTTTCGACCAGTAAATTTATTCAATATTGTCGTCCATTTTGAATTATACTTGATTGAAGTGGTTCAATTGTATTGCCATGACACTGCAATGAAAATAAAAATATCTAAGAAGATTACTTAATAGTTGAATGATTCTTTTTACTATTTTGACCTGGTCCCTTTCTAAAATAATAATTTATGTAAAATTAAAAATATCTTATATTAAACGTTTTCAAATTTAAGATATTTAAAACTCGTATTAATTAATACGCTTAGCTACAAAACTAGCTCTAGTTTAGTTAATATTTAGTTATAGAATTATGTTGGTTAACCTGTTTAAAATCAAAGTTAATCATATTTATTGAAATACATATTTTACCAAACTTACCACATTTATATTATAAAAAGCATCTACTATTTCATATTATTTGCTAGAAATATTATTTTTAATGAAAGTATGGGCATCAACTTTTATAGACATTGAAAATTAAATTGAAGTCAATTTCTAAATAAAATGTATAATGAGAGCCCGTAACAGTGCATAGAGGAATGGAAATGGAACAGAAGACGTGATAATACACGATCACACTAAGGAATAATAAATGAAATACAAAACACTTCACATTTCTAATTGTTTGATTCTTACGTTTTCTTGTACAGTAAATTAAGTCACTGAATCATATTTTGTGGAAATATTGGCTTATTAAAACGTCAAGTGTGTTAACTTTTAATCAAGACAGCTTAGAAACACACTACAATAATGTAAAGTGATAGTGAAGGAAGCCAACCTGAAAGGATAGTTAGGATAGTTAGGTTAGGCCTCGATATAAACAAACACTTTTACACTTCTTCAAACTTCCAGTTACACATTATTTTGAATTTTCGGAAATATTTATTTTTCATATAAAAAGACATAATTGAAATGTAATATTCCCAAAAATTCAAACTAATGTGCAACTGTGGAAGTTTTAACAAAGTGTAAAAGTGTTAAGAAGACATGAAAAGATAAGTGTGTTTGTTATTATCTAGGCCTAACCTAACTATCCTTTCAGGTTGGCTTCCTCCACTATCACTTACTTTACATCACTGTACAGTGTTTCTACACTGTCTTGTTATACATTTCCAAGCCATCATGCAATTATTCATTTTATTAACTTTGTTTCATACACACTTACGCTAATGTTAAATGGTAGGGTGATAGTGAGATGAAATGGAGGACCTACAGTTTAACGTGGAATCTGAACCACGGTGGAGGCCTGGCATTAAATGTCCTTAGAGACATAATAAATGTTGAAATCATTTTAATTTTTTTTATTAGATTTTTATTTGAGTGGTCTTTTTTTAAAATTGTGTTTTATAAGTGTTATTTCTAATTTAAAAACCAATATTTCCATTATTTGATTTTCTTTTTTGAAAGGTATTTACTGTTTATAAAAATGAGTGTCATTCATATTTTAAAAACATATGTTTTAATATACTTAACATTTTAAAATATGAATAGGCCTATACTCGAACTCAGGAGCTTTTAGAAATACTCGACTCGAATGAAAAAAATCAAAGCTTGCAGACCTCTAGAAATAAGAAATTGTAATGTTTATATGGTTTACTCTTTTAGGAAGTTGCATTGCGCGTTTCACACTCCTCCCTGATGAGTTCCGATAGAATAAAACCTAAGTTGGGGGATTGGGCGGTGACAATCAATTTTCTTTAAGACACATCCATTACCTCTTTGTCCATTGGCAGCAGTGTAAAGTGTGAACTGTGTTCTTCTTTTCATTGTAAAGGCCATATTGTGTTCGTCCCCCTTTTATGTGTTTCTATCCACCTTTCCTATACCTTCTTCCAAAAATAATATAATGTTTATATAAGTTATTATCATATCAAACATTCTACTAATCACTGTCGGATGATTCTGGCCAATAAACCCATTGAAGTTAACAATGGATGAGTGGAATCCCCAGAAGATGTGGAACATGTAGACTGAGACGATGAGTCAGTAGGTGTGCGGCCATCAATTAAAATGCTCTGTTGTTTAGTAAGAAACGCTTTAATAGAAGAGTAAGTCATCATCTTTAATTTTTTACTGTAAAGGTCTTTGTAACATTTCAGCACATCATTACTTCACTCCTCACGTTAGAACTTCTCAATAAGTCTTAAATATTAATTGCCAAGTCAATCATTTTGAAGACCTCAGCCATAACTTTTGTTGTGAGTGTTCTCGGAGGTTTTACTTTTTCTGGACACAATTCTGATTTTTAATATTTTCCTCTTCAATAGCCATTAGATCTTCATTTGTCAGATCCTCTTTATGGGAGGTTAGGAGCTCATCAAATCTGGGAATCCAATCTGTTGTGCTATGTCTACAATCTCTCTTCTCGTGCTACTAGGCTCAGTCTCCGCTGCAATGTCGGGAATGCCTGCTAGTTTCAGGCCATAGCTTCTTCCATACATTGTTCATGCTTCAAGAAGTGATTTCATTCCTGGCATTGCAAATGATATCAATTTTAATCTTAATGGCACTAAAACTCCTTAGTGGTAAGTTTATCGTCTGTTTCACACCGTTTGATAAGCATTGAGAAGGTTCTGCTAAGATAATAGCTCTCAAAAACAGCAGTCACTCCTTGGTTTATTGGGCTGAACTATATGTGGTGTTGGGAGGAAGAAATAAAACTTTTTTCATTTAACTCCACAACAGGAGGAGGATGACTAGCAATGTTGTCAAGCAAGATAAGAATTTTAAAAGGATATTTTCCCCTATTACAATAGGTTTTCAACTCATCCTGAAGATCTCTGGAAAAAATACAAAAATTCGTAGATGTCATCCATCCTTTCTTATTGGATCTCCAAATAAGAGGCAATCTGGTTTTAACATAACCTTTTACTGCCCGGCAATTTTCTGAATGGTAGAGCATAGGCTTGTAATCCCGGAAAGTGTTTCCTCCAAAAAGAAGTGTGCAGTGGTCCTTGGCCGCCTTGAAACCAGGTGCTGTGGTTTCTTCAACAGAAATAAATGGACGATTTGGCCTTCGTTTCCAGAAGAGGCCATTTTCATTGGGATTAAACACTTGCTTTGTTGTTTGTCCTTTCTCTGCAATGACTTGTTTGAATGTGGTTTAACTGCCTGGCCTGCAACATGGTCTGCCACGGCCTACCAAGTCAGTTTTAAATTGTGGAATGTATGTCCATTTTTGAAATGATTAAATCACATCTGAGCTTGCTGAAAAAATAATATGCAGCCTGAAGCTTTGTTACTACACTGTCGAAAAAGCATGCATACAGTGCTAAGCAGCAAAGGGTTACTATTTCACCAGTGGTGACATGATCTTAGGTGTCACACTCACAATATACTAGATTGTTAGTAAAGGTGAGGTTTGGGTTGAAATCCCGGCTGGATTTACTGTATTTTTTCCCTTGAGGGTTCAAACCAGTCTTACTCCACAGCATATGGATACATATCCTTTGGATTATAAGTAAACCTTTCTCTCCCTCCCTCCCTCCCTCAAACTAACAGCTTCAGGATGTAAACCATCTAGGAATGAACTGTTGCCCTAAATGAAAACCACTTAACTATGGTTAATCAAATGGCCTGCTACAGCAATTTTAAATTTTAGGCCTGGGAATAATTTAATTTGGTGGAAATGGTAAAAAGATACATAATTTTTAAAATAGCACTAACTATTAAAAAAAATTGGGTATAATTGTGATTATATTTATACATACAGGTGACCTGGTGGTCTAGGGGTAGGTAAGGTGTCAGACTTCTGTGCTGGCGGCCGGAGTTCAATCCTCGGTCCCGGCATAGATTTATCTGATTACCAAACCCTTCCTTCACCTCTGACAAGACATCTTGTGAATGTGGAGAATGCCAGACCTCCACCGTGGTTCGGATTCCACGTTAAACTGTAAGTCCTTCATTTCATCTCACAATCACCCTACCATAACACATTAGCGTAAGTGCGTATAACCCGAACGGATAGTAAGACGCGGTGCTAATTATAATAATAATAATAATTTATACATATTTGATATATTATTTTTACATAATTCAACATTTAGTGTAAAAATCATTATTTTAATTTTAATTCACAGCTAGCCAAAATATTTTAAAAAGCCATGGATAATATTAATCTATATAGGAGTAGACAAAGATAAAACCTCTAGTGAATTGGTATCATGGTTACTGAAATATTCCTTCCAACAGATTAGCCTGTATTTTTAGTATATACAATTTATATCCTACTGTATCTTAAAATTGGTATTCACTGACTCACTTCTCACCTACAAAATTGAAAAGAGGTGAAAATAATCAAAAAATGTTCAAAATGCCAATTGATTGGCTTCAACTTGGTCATTAGCTTAGCCGATTCTAATATAATCACCCGATGGATTGTGAATCAGCATCTGCCCAGCTATAGTCTTTGTTGTTATGTACATAGAATTAATGTCTCCATGTCAAATATTTATACTAGGGGTGTGCGAGACTAGAAAAATCGAGACGAGAAAAAAAAAAATCTCGAATGTATAACATGGTTCTCGAAAATTTGAGAAATAATTTTTAAAAAAATCAAATATCTGCATTAGTAAATTTCCTAACCAAGCCAAGTGAAAACTTAATATTTTTAACATTATTTAATAATAAATATAAGGTTTAATTGAGAGTTAATATACTTTTTCCCTATAAAGGAGCAGAACTTGGCAAACCATAACCTTAGTTTTTTAAATATGAAAGTGTTTCATTAGATGCATCATTAAGAAACCTTTTGTTTTAAATATTATTTTTCAAAATTAAACCTTAAGATTAAAAACTGCTACAACACAAAAATTAAATGGTAAATAGTACACATTGCAATTATCACTTACTAATACCATCTAAGATTTGTAAGAGTTTTATCTCTAGTGTTTTGAACAAACTCTCACTTAAAGATGATCGGTTAATCACCAGTCAAAATATCTTCTTTACTGTCTATTTTAATGTACTATTTTAGAATATCTAATAATAATATTCATTTAAACCTGTATTTATTAAAATTATGTGATAGAATATCTAATTGATTTTATTACCTTCCAAACTATATAAAATAACTATTTAACAAACTAATTTATATTTGGAAGAACGTATAGGAATGTTTGATAAAAACATATAATCTATCCACCTCTCCTATACCTTTTTCCAAATATAATCCAATTATCTCAAAAAGTGAAAATAAGTTTTCCTTATAAAGATATATCTAACAAACTAATTTTAAGAATCAAATAGCCAAAGCTATTAAGATTTTTAGTAAGGATTACTAAATCTAGAGATCAAATTCTGAAAATTGAAACCTGGACACAGGAATCAAACCTGGAATTGGCGTACTAAGTCAAAGGTGCTGGGTTCGATTCCCGTGTCTAGGTGACATTTTTCAATTTTTAGAATATGAAAACTAGTTTTAAATGTGATTGTTAATAACATTTTACATTATTCTCTTGTTGTCTTTGGCTAAGTTTGCTCTAATAATATGTGGGCATGCGTGGTTAATTTTTCTTGATGGAATAATAAACTAAAATCGGAACAAAGCTATATCATTAAGGAATAAATGAAAATGAAACTAAGTAACTTCACGAAGAAACAATAAGGGAAAATATTGTTTTTGTGGAAAAATGTGATATTAAAAAAACAAACCTATTTTAAAGTGTTTAATTTTTTTTCATTCAGAAATTTCTGTTTAATGTTGCTTGGCTTGATTTATCTTTACTACAAATTTAATTCTGTTTATATCACATAAAAGAGCAACAAGTTTATATCTTAGTTCTTAAGTAATATTTGTTTTAAGTGTCCCTCGTACTATAAAACTCTTAACTTTTATTAACTAGACTTAATTTTTTACTACTTGTGTTACATAAGTTAGATGACATGGCGGTCTAGGGGTAAGGTGTCAGACTTCTGTGCTGGAGGTCCGGGTTTCAATCCTTGGTCCCGGCACAGATTTATCTGATTGCCAAACCCTTCCTTCACCTCTGACAAGAGATGTATTAATCACAACTTGTAAATGTGTGGAATGCCAGGCCTCCATCATGGTTCGGATCCCATGTTAAACTGTAGGTCCTCCATTTCATCTTACAATCACCCTACCATTACAAATTAGTGTAAGTGCATATAACCCGATGGGTAGTAAGATGCGGTGGTAATAATACTACACAAGTTACTTTTTTTTTGTTTTCAGACTAAATATTCAAATATGGCTCCCTTTTAGTATTAGCACTATTATTTTTGAAAGCGTTTAAAAACAAGGCTAACTTCATTTAGTAGCCTAACAGTGAAATCTACTTTTTTTTATATGTTTAATACTGACTTAGTTTTGTAATTATAATTTTTTTTTTATCTCATTCTCTCATCTCGATATTTTTTCGTCTCAATATCGTTTCAAACTGAAAAAGTGGTTCTTGCACATCTATAATTTATACTGATAGATGATTTAAATATTTATTAATATCTTGATTATAAACTTAGGAATAAATGTGTTAAACAGGATTACAATAAAACCTGATATAAAGTATAGTTGCTGTTTAAATTATACTTAAATTAGATATAAAAAATATGTTTTTTTCTACACATAAAACCATTACAAAACTATCCAAACTTTGATTGTGCTTTATTTTGCAAAGAACTAGTGGAATTCATACNGGAATTCATACCCCCCCCCCCCTAATGTTGAACATTGCCATCTTAAAGTTAATGGTTGAGAATTAGCATTAAAATAGCTATATAGATACTTAGAAAAATAAACATATTGGCAAAACTTACATTATTTTCAATTTCGAATCAAATGGGAGTCTTGGCTGAAAATTGAATCTCATGCTTAAACAACATTTAAAATTGAGTCCAAATAAAATCCCATAAAAAAAAGTTTTGAGTCGAATCCAAATCAAAAATATCTTAAATAAATAAGATGCTTGAAAACATATTGATTGAATATTATATTATATTTTTTAAATTGGTTCAGATACCAATCAAATATTTTTAAAGGCTTATTAAGATAAGGTTTCAAATTGAATTTGTGTTGAATATTTTACAAGATTAAGTTTCCTAATCCAGTACAATATAATATTTTAAAAAAATTTGATAATCCTTTTATACACAGTTTAGGTTTATTAGAAAAAACGTAATTAATAGCATTAATCTCAAAAAGTAAATCATAAAACAAAGATCACACATTCATTTTCACAGTGTAAAGATTAGTTGATATTATTTTACTAAAAGGTCAGCCCAGCTACTTTTTAAAAATACAAGATAATCTTTATCACAAACAATTAACCTCCATGTAATTCATTTATGACCTGAACTCAAGATAATTTATCTATTCTCCCTACCATGAACCTGGTTTCTGGCCTTATTATATTAATTTGTTAAGTAATTATGAATTGTAGATTTATTATGTAATAAATAAAATGATGGTATTGTAGATGAATAAAGAAAAAATAAAAGTAAAAAATTAGAGTTGGGTTGAATCCACTATTTCTCGAATCCGAATCCTAGCAAATCGCTATAAATTATAATGATTTACAAATAGACCTACATTACACAATATAGGCCTAACCTGTGAATTAAGATTTATTTCAATCATGCTTTCAATTTTAATCAACCTCAACCACCCCTCATAAAATACATGTTAAAATACAGCCAAATTAATCAATCTAAGACATATTATTGTGGTAAAAATCAAATCAATCAAAATTTGAGTATATTTTAGTTATTTTTAAAAGTGTTGTTAGAATGAGTTAAGTTTCTAAAAAACATGTGAAATAAACAGATTAGGCCTAGTCATCATTTGATCAACTTTAATCATCATTAAAGGATATTTTATTATATTAAGATAGCAAAAATACAAACGGATATTTTAAATAAAGACTAAAACAACATGCTTAACAATTAAACATACATTGGAAATAGTGAACTCAATAATGGCTAATATGTTTTATTATTATTTTCTTATACATCCATTATCTATTTTCGCGTAGAAAACAAATATATTCGACTACAATATGTTCATTACCATTTAATAAGGCAGGACTATGTTTGAATATTTCTATAATTACTTCAATAACATATTTAAAAAAAAATTAAGTTAAAATCAATTTAAAAATAAAAAATGGATTAGCAAGTCGTTATTTGATACTAAAAACTCGAGAGCGCTTACTAAGTGATCAGATTACCTGAAATGATTTTAAACAAACAATCGATAAACGATACGTAGGCCGGTAGTGATAAATAAACAGTTTTATCACTGTCCGGCTGTTGACAGTATTTATTTTTCATGAAACCCAACAAAATGTCTAACTTAAGGATCATATGCAATAAATTGGGGTTCTTTGCATAGTTTTAGATGATTAAAACCAGTTGGATAGTAAGGATTAACAGTATCTTTATTTTAATCCCCACTCGGGGAAGTAAACATAATATACGTAATAGGGGGCTGACTTTATATCGTGTGTAATGTGTTCTTATTTCCGTTTTAAAAAAAGCCGTAGTTTGTTTTATTTATATCGAGTTTATTTGTAATTCTAGTTTTGATGGGTTTTAATGTGGTCTATTAAAATATTTACAAGATTGTTTGTGAGGTGAAAGTTTTAGAAGTGATCATGTGCCGAAACGGTCGAGTCCAAGTTTCCCATAGAGGTGGGAAGGGAGGGTAGGCTACTAAGAACGTAAGATTTTCCACACCTAACAATTTTTTTTTAATAATGATTTTATTAATGATGATCTCTTTAGTCCGACAAAATACATATTACGGATTAAGTTGTATTTTTCAAGTAGGCCTAACTAAGTAATTTTTTAATTCAAAATATTATGCTTTGTTTATGAGGTGAAAGATTTGATCCCGAATCCAGTAAAACACCAAATTCTCGAATACTTGTCAGGATTTGGTGGATTCGAGGATTTGAGTAACCCATCTCTATATACAAGTATTTAAAACAAAGACCATAGCAATTTTTTTTTTTTATAAATAAGGATTTTAAATATGATAGATAATCATTTTGCATAGGATACCTTTCTATTTTTAAATTATGAATTAGATGCAATAATGAAACATATCATGACATAGTATTTAATAGCTAAATTTGTAATTAAAAAGAATAAATCACTATGTTAAATTAGCGAGATATATGTATCTAACTACTCAAGACACTGCTTTGAATCACAAAGCCAGCCCAAAGTATCTATTACAATGCATGAAGCTCTAGTGCACAAATAATATCTAAAAATATACATTTAAATGTTACTTTTTGTGCACTTAGTCTTTCAAAGTCTAATCTTCCTCATATAAAGTTGTTATATTTGGAAGAAGGTACAAGAAAGGTGGATAGAAATAAATAAAAGGGACCAACACAATATGGCCTTTATTATGAAAAGAACACCACAGGTCACATTTAACAGTGCTGCCATTGGACAAAGAGGTAATGGTTGCCTCTTAAGGAAAATTGATCGGTGCCGTCCAATTCCTGGCCGAGATTTCATCCTATCAAAACTTAACAGGAGAGAGATCAATTCTGACACCATTTCATGAGGCAGCCATTACCTCTTTGTCCAATGGTAGCAATGTTAAATGTGAACTGTGTTCTTCTTTTCATTGTAAAAGCCACATTGTATTTGTCCCTTTTATGTGTTTCTATCCACCTTTACTGTGCTTTCTTCCAAATATAATACAATTACCTCATAAAGCAAAAAGAGGATTTCCTTATAAAGATATATTAAATATTTCCTCATATAAAGTAATATCAATCATCCAGCTGTTGGGAAGACAATATCACCTATCTGCGCATGCGCCTGCGTCCACCACGTGCTTGCTGTTCTGCCCGCAATGCTGCCCAGTGTTCATAATAGCGCTCAGTCTCAAGCCAGTCCTGGTACTTGTACCACCACTCCTCCCACTTCATATAATCATCAAGTGAGAGGTCTCGCAAATACCCTCTGTCCTTGTAGTACTTGTACCTAACTCTTACATCATCCCAAGCCTCCAGACCGACAGGGGCCCCTGTGTGCAAGGTTTCTGGATAGTAGCCCATACCCACACGCCGGTCGCTCACCGGCATGGGGCTCAAACTACGATACCGGTCACCCTCGATCACCACTTTGAAGTCTGAACTATCAGTCTCCTTGGTGATGCGCATGTTGGTCACACTGTCAAAATCTCTTCGGTCCACGGACCACTGCGCCATCTTGCCAAAGCGCTCAGATAGAGTGAGCCTTGGAGCTCCCCCACCAGAGGTCTGCGAGGAAGTGTCGCTGTCCTCGGTGCCAGACACAGGGGGGGAACTCCTCCGACGAGCCTCGCTGCCATCTGGAACTGGTATAGGGCGACGCCGCTTTCTTCGGCCAGACTTGCTGCGGCTCTTGCGTTTCTTTACAGTTGATCCCTGTAGCAATAAACTCTTTAAGGTACTGTATAGTTGCAAGGTGCTGTGAACTGACTTAGATGTGGTGTTAAGGGTAGCCTCCAGTCTAGTTATAAATAATTACATAACACCAAACAAATTTAAAAATAGCACACAATTTAAACTTCATCAGTATTTAATAAATTTATTGGTAAATTGCATTTAACTTACTAAATGATTAAAATTAACCTTCCTAGTGATAAATTATTGTGTAAAATGTAGCAGCAGCCAGATTGACTGGTTACACCATAGTGGAACAGAGCGACGAGGTAAGAGAGGACTGGACATGCCTTGTATGGCGGGGAGCGTGGGTAGGAATACAACGTAAGAGGAATGTGACAAATAATATATTTCAAATCTCCCTCACTTTTTACAATTCTCCTTTCAACCACTTGAAACAGTACTCCTATCGCACATGTGTATGTGATGGCAGCCAGATAACTGCATTTGTGCTGGTAGTGGAGATAAAAAGGACTTTTAAATATTATAAATAGACCTGTGCGGGAACGAAATTTTGGAGTGAGAGATATAATTTCCTGCAGAAACAGCATGGGAAAGGGGAAAATAAATTAAAAGTAACTATCCAATTTCAGGGTTGCCACTATTTTCTTATCCTTTGTTTTCCAGAGGAAATTTTGATTTTTCCAGACACCTAATAGATATTATAAATATAATTATAGAGGCATTTAATTTTGTTTTAAAGAAAATTTAAAAATGAAGAGTGGTAATTGTCATTGGAAGCATGTTTTATTGTGCAAGAGAAACACATGTTTAAGAATTATTTGGAAAAGGGATGAGAAATTAATGAAAAATTTTCTAGAAGGAAAAATTGGTTTTATTTTCTGTCTACCCTAAATGGAATGAAAAAAAAAAAGGAAATACCGAAAATACAATATTGAGTTTAAATGTGATATCTATTTTTTTATAAGAATGTATTACTTTGTTTAGAAAAGATGTTAACCAATCTTAATTATTGCATATGTACTAAGACATATTGTGAATGTGGGGAATGCCAGGCCTCCACCGTGGTTCGGATTCCACATTAAGCTGTAGGTCCTCCATTTCATCTCACAATCACCCTACCATTACACATTAGCGTAAGTGCGTATAACCCGAACGGGTAGTAAGACGCGGTGATAATAATAATAATAAATATGTACTAAGGAGTAAACTTTATCAAGATAACAGTTTTATAACATTAGCTAAAAGAATACAAACTTCAGCAGTTCTCAAGATACACAAAAGTTTAACATAGAAATAACAAGATGTATAGTTTTTTTTGTTGCTAACCTTGATTATTGTATATATACCAATGAGTAAGCTTTAACAAGATAACATAATTAAAACTAGAATAAACAACCTATTTGTTCAATTAATAATGCAACAGTAACACACATGTTCTATAGCATTGCCTAAGATAATACAAACTTCAGCAGCTGTCAAGATACACAAACGTTAAACATAGAATAAACACGATATAATATAGTTAGTTATCTCACTTATATACAGGAACCATTATGTTTTTAAGAACTAATAGTTAAGTAAGAAGACAAGATTATTTTATCAAATTAACAAATATGAAAACATTTATAGTTTCTTTTATTAAAGTATGCTTAGGAATTAACAAAAAAAAATCTTAAAGTTGGAGGTACTATTTATTTATGACTGATTATGTGAGTATGTACTATATGTAGATTAAAAACAAATTATTGCCTAAAAAAAATATCATGGTATTTAAGACTAGAGAACATATTATTGAATAATGTGGGAAACTATGTTGTAGCTAAGGAACGAATTTGGTCATCCAAAAGCTATGCTTCCTTTTGGGCCTCTTCCATCAGTCTTCTCTTCCAATTCCTTTTTAAATTTTGCTGCTCTCTTCCTTTCATTTTCTGCTTTTTTCTTTACATCATTTTCATTTTTCTTTTGTTCCTGAGCTTCCACATATTTTGATCTTGCGTTCCTTGTGGCATGGATCATTGATTTAGTAATTTTAATTTTATCAACTCACCGGCAGACTGTAGTCCTGCCCACACTTGTCTTTGAGCAATTAAAGATTCCTCCCTTTGATTCTCTATGGTACATTCTTTGTTGATAGAAAACCCACGCTTAACGGATGCATTTCCATGTGAAAGTATGAAGACTTTTTTTTAGGAAACTCATCAGCTCATCTGATCCGTCATATGTGAAATAATGTTTTTCCAAAAATGATCCAGACGCTCATTTTTCCGGGAATAGGCTTTCATTTTCTATATCACTTCAAATTTGGAGCAGAAGTCAATGAAATATCTCTCTATTTTGTCTGCCTCACCCACACTTAGCTGATTGTTTTGTATGAATACCTCCGTTGCCCTGGTACGCAGGATATTCTTGTCTTTCGAACTTACAATCAGAGTTGGGTCACAAAATGTGATTGCCTTTGTCAACTTGTACTTTAATGGTGAGTTGGAGAGTAGTTTTGAGCAAAACACTTGCAGACAATAAAGGCAGCTCTGCCTAAATCCGAGGATTGGCTTACATCATCTACTTTTCTAATAGCATCACGAGTGATATACCCAAGATCAACCTTACTAGCAGATACTAATGTTTTCATTCTTGAAAATATCTATTTTCATTACATATTCTTTCCCTAACACCTTTTCTTGACAAACCGTCTCATAACTGATGTCAACATATTAGTTAGGTCTGTGTAGAGAAAAGGTGCCATGGGTGTGTCTCCCTGAAATTCGGCAAGGATGAGCTCTACCTCAAGCGCCAAAGTCTTGAAAAAAGGTAGTTTTGGGCCCATTAGTTTATCATTTATACCGGTAACCATAGCTTGGTAGCTGGGTGATGTGGGTTCTTTCTTGTCTCATTGTACACCTTTAATAAAGGTCTTTAAGTTAGGCAAAATTGATTCAGCCCTTTCTGACACAGCTATATTTTGTCGCCACCTAACTGGACAAAACTTCTTAGGAACTTTGGTAGATTTTTAAAATCCTGTGTAATCTGACCTTCGAGCGGGGACATTTTTGAAGACATTATATATGGCCTGAAGGAACTCTACCACGGACCACTTTGTGGCATTTATGCTACCCTTGAATGCATTATGCAATGTATGAAGCCCGCAATTGCCTATTTCCAACAAAACTGGATCAGATGGGTCTTCTTGCAAATCAGCTTTAAGATCACATAGGAATTTTATGTTGACGTTTGGGCCATCCATTGACACTTGCAAAATATTCTTGAGGTTCAACCCAGAGAGCTCTTTTTATAAGGTCAACAGCGCAACTATGTCCTAGGAAGGCTGATCCATAGTATTAGCTTACTA
Organism: Timema shepardi; assembly: GCA_902151425.1. Classification (NCBI taxonomy): domain Eukaryota; kingdom Metazoa; phylum Arthropoda; class Insecta; order Phasmatodea; family Timematidae; genus Timema; species Timema shepardi. The sequence continues at coordinate 64,225 of CABFVX010003021.1, read as the reverse complement.
CTTCTTCTTTTTCCTTGCTCCAATACCTCAGAACCAAATCCATCTGTTCCTTTTGGACAATTTTGTTCAGGGATTCATCAAATGCCACAACAAATCGGTCACACACTAACAATTCTTTCTGAACAATATTACGAAAGTAGGGGGTGAGGCCATAAACAATAGTATATGTTAATTTGGTGCGACCAAGCATAATTTTTTGGGCTATCTCACTATCATCAAACATGTGTCTAAAAGCCTCGATGGCTTGCCCCCCCAGCAGACATTGAGGTGTGAGTAGCAATGCAGTGTAAAGACCAAATAATCTCTTCCCGTGTCATGCTATCTTTCTCCATATATTGTTTTAATCCCCGCTGAGATGAGGAAGAAAACATGGATGCTTTTGAAATTTCAACATCATCAGATACAGCTCCATTATTTGCAGCACCTGACTCATACAATTTATTTGGTTTTGCTTGCTCCTCTGTTACCTGCTTGATGCTTCGAGTTCGCTTTAGTGAAAAACACTCCAATGCCCAATTAAGTATTCCTGCTCCGGAGGTTTGACTGATACTTTCGGCCGCCCATGTGGCTTGTGAGTGCCTGTTTGCCCATATTGCTAAGGCTAAACGTCTTTTTGCAAACAGAGCAGAATGCGGATTAATCTTACTCTCTTGGGCCCAAAAAAAAAAACGCTCATCATCGAGCCAGGCTGGAATGAATTTTAATTTGTTATACTTGGACAGAGACATGCCGGAACTGTGAAACCTGCAAAGAAGAGTAACTCAAAGAACCCATTTTAAAAATGTAAAAATTTACTTAACACACCTTTAATAATAATCAGAAAATACAAATAGCTACAATATTAAATATCTGTATATAAAAAATTTCCATAGGATTTTATATACTTTTTTTATAATGTGAATAGTTTGTCATAGGCCTTGTCATATGGTCTCATATACTGGTTAGTAATATTAAATGACATACTAATTTAGTGAAAAATATTACATTTTCTAATATTCCAATTGATTGATGTAGGTTATATAAATATTTTAATAAAAAGTGAAATTCAATAACTATGGCAGCTGTTGACTGGCTGGGTTTATTCACATACCAAAGTTAAAATGATTTTTACTAACTCTAATTTTTACATTGTATATTAGTACACAATATTGATTTGGGTAAATACTTTTGTTATAGTCCTGATATTTTATTACTCCACTGCCCTCTTTAAACAAAATGCAAAATAAGAAATAATATATATATATATATATATATACGATGTTATTAAATATGGTATCTACATAGACCTATAATGAATGCAAATTTATATAATTCTCATAAGTGTATTTAATTACTTTTGTGTTTTTCATCTCTACTGGAATTTTAAAAAATGCACAAAACTAATAACTTTGAGGGTATTACCACAACTTGGTATCAAACCCATGATTATCTTGCAATCTAGTCATGACCCGTGGTTTGAGAAACACTGTATTACATTAGCTATCTTCTTTAAAAGAGGAAGAAGCAGCATTATTTGAATCATCATCATTATTATTATTATTATTATTATTATTATTATTATTATTACCAAGCTTAAATAGACTTAATTTAAAAGGAAAATAATTTTTTGAATAAGTGCACCCACATTAGCATGGATGTGAGACTGAAAAGCCAGTGTTGAAAAACCAAATTTAGAAATTAGCCCCTCAGTGCAGTGGGCAAATATTCAAAACTCCACTTCCTTGATTTTATTTAAGTCACCGCGGCTTAGGCCTACTACCTGTTCAGGATATATGCATGTGTGATATTTATAATTACTCTAATGGGGTAGGGAGCAGGAAGGAAGCATTTTAGAGGTAAATCAACCATATTTGCATAGAAGGAGAGTGGTAAACTATTTAGGAAAAATACCCTCAGTACACTTGACCGGAATTTGACCCTGATCTCCCCATCCTCAGCAGGCCTGTTTAGTGTGTTGTGCCTGGTATTTTTTTATGCTATCAAGAAACGTGCCACAAAACTGGGCATGCATTCACTTCTCAAATAGAATTATTGGTATCTCCGACATGACCCTGAACAAAGAAATAAAAGTTCCAGTAATAAATAGCTACCTCAAAACAACTTTGCAATTTTCCTTTGTTGCTATGCATGGGATGTGCAATTGATCACAAGTCTTGTTTCTCCGGTCTTCTTATGACCACACCGAGCATCAATAGCATAATATGAATAGTTAAGCTCTATATAGACTAAGTAGCCCACACAAATCGTGAATAATAATCTACAATAATAAATCTCCTCACTGATTCAGGTGCATTTCCTCTAAAAAACTACCATCCTCATCCCTACCATATTGTAATGAATATAAAAAAAAAGTCAACTCTCAATTTAGCGGGGTAATGGAGGGCTGCTAAACCTTGTTATATAAATTTCCACGGTGACTCTACAAACCCATTGAAAACTGCCAAATACATTAAGTACTTGATTAATATACGATATGGCCGGGGTTCAATCCTTGGTCCCGGCAAAGATTTATCTGATTACCAAACCCTTCCTTCACCTCTGACAAGACATCTTGTTAATGTGGGGAATGCCAGGCCTCCGCCGTGGTTCGGATTCCACGTTAAACTGTAGGTCCACCATTTCATCTCACAATCACCCTACCATTACACATTAGCGTAAGTGCGTATAACCCGAACGGGTAGTAAGACGCGGTTCTAATAATAATAATAATAATAATAATAATAATAATAATAAACGATACGACACAATCACATATAAATTTATCAAAATAACTATTATTGAAAAATCAATCAGTAAAATACCTTTAAACAACTTTTTACCACAAACACAATTATTAGGCCTAAGGCCCAAGATACCAATTTCGAACCAAATCTTTAAAGCTTGTTTTAAAATATTTTAAGCTTTTGAAAAAAATCACTCATCAGTAAACCAGCCCTCAACAATTATTTTTTTTACCGAAAAAACAGATATATGGTATTATTTGGGAGCTCAATTAGTCCATATATATTTATTAATTTTAATCACAATTGCTTGAGCCATTTTTGAAAAATATGGAATTCAAAAAAATCACTTATTAGTAAACTACAATTAATTTGAGGGCTACGGTCAAAATAAAAATAAAAGGCCTAAAGTATGGTCATATCTAGATATAAAGTTTTGAGTACGAAATGATTTTAATATCTTACAATTTTACGAGACGCTAAACTAGCACTAGGAATGATGCTATACCAATATCGATACCAACATTTTGATATTTTATTAATATCAGTACTTTTTACCCAGTTTCGAAGGATTTTAATTTACATACTTTTCTTTTTTTACTTCCTTTATTTTTCCGATCATTTATTAAATTTATTCATCTTTTCTTCTTATTATTATTATTATTAGCACCGCGTCTTACTACCCGTTCGGGTTATACGCACTTACGCTAATGTGCAATGGTAGAGTGATTGTGAGATGAAATGAAGGACCTACAGTTTAACGTGGAATCCGAACCACGGTGGAGACCTGGCATTCCTCACATTCACAAGATATCTTGTCAGAGGTGAAAGAAGGGTTTGGTAATCAGATAAATCTTTGCCGGGACCGAGGATTGAACCCCGGACGCCAGCATAGAAGTCTGACACCTTACCCCTAGACCACCAGGTCACCATCTTTTCTTATTATCGCCTTTATTTTTCTTTCGCTAAATGAAAGTATCGACACTGGGAAATATTGATATACTTCTCATTCATTTTTTTCATACTCAAATAATGATATTTTACCAGTATTGCATATCCCTAACACTGCACTGGACTGGAGAGAATAATATGAGGGAAAAAACTGTGACCATGGAGAGAAGAGTGGTATTAGTGGGCTAGTCCATTTCACAGGGGGTGGGTGAGGTACGGTAGCTATGCGCAGACACAAACACAATCGGACATTTTTACAATAGACTAGCAGGCTGGAGGCAATATTTTCACAAACTTTTCACTTTACAGTATACTCAATTTTTTTAAATCCTGGCAACGGCAGCAACCAGCTAAATCTACCTTTGCTAAATCGGGAGATGACTGTAGTAAAAATGTTAACACCCATAAACCCATAAAGATAAAAAGAGAAAATATTGACCCCTTGTCAATTTCTAAAAAATTATAAATAGCAAAATTGTAAAATAGGTAGGGTAAAGTCGTAAAACATCACACTACAAAAACAATAATCTGGGATACTTACCTCTTTCAAAAGGAGTAATCTTTTTTAAACAAGACAAATAAGTTTAACACACCAAATTCCAAAGAATGAATTCATTCGACTGGCAGGAGAAACACGTGCCAGTGTTATTGGCGGGGGTGAGTGGAGGAAGCCGAAAAGGCGCGGCATTTGCCAAACGAAAACGAGTCGTCTCAGTTGCACTCAGGACTTATCTCAAGCTGATGAGGTGCTGGTAAGCATAGTAATAATATGAGACGTGATCCAACCAGACTGCTCAATTCTCCAGTTACAAATTTTAGTCTATATTATTCCTACTATTTTAAGCTTGCAAGCACTGTATTGCCCAATTTCACTAACAAATTCCTGTAAGTTCTAGCTTTTTGGTGAAATTCCCTGTGTTTTCCTCGTTTTTTCCAGACACAAACAAATTCCCTGTATTTTCTCGATTTTCCCTGTTTTCCAGGTGTGTGGCAACCCTGACTTTATACTCATATAATTTATTTTTCAGATTTATAATTATCTAAATTTACACTTTTCAGTCATAACAGAAGAAAGTAATATTTTTTTCAATTATATATAAGCAATTCTATACAATGGTGTAACTTTTTGAAAATATTATTGTAACTGACCCATTCCTCCCGCAGACAGTAGGAATGGTACAAAGTAAGGTGTCTTCTTAGTTATTAATTTTTTATGCTGTTGTAATATAAAAACATATATTGTAGCAACACTCAAAGGTTACAAAAATAATTTTATTTAATAATATATTAACAAAATATAAAAGTTTTTTATAAAATAAAAAAAAATCCAAATTAAAAACTGACTCATTCCTTCCCACTCTCCCCTAACTCAGAAGTGAAATTAAAATAGTAATATTATATTCAATTCTTTTCCTTTAGATTTGCTGATTTTGTATTATTTGTAATCTTTCTTGGTTCTTTCTTTAATTCATGTGTCTTGTCATCCTTATCGATTTAATTTTTAACTCTTATTCTCAGTTTTAGGAAATTGTGTTCCACATTTCACACCCCCTCTTGTAAAGTTCTGATAGAACAAAACCTATCTTCATGAATTGGGCAGCCATTAGATTTGTTAAAAGTACAATGTGTTTATATACTATCTTCACGTGACTGATTACATTATGGGCCTGTCTTTTAAACTGGGTAACCCGGCAAAGTAATCTTCTTAGCTTTTAGTGTAAAACAAGTGTATAGTGTGAGCTGTGTTCTTCTAAGTCCAGTGGCGGCAATGTATAGTGTGAGCTGTGTTCCTCTTAGTCCAGTGGCAGCAATGTACAGTGTGAGCTGTGTTCCTCTTAGTCCAGTGGCAGCAATGTATAGTGTGAGCTGTGTTCCTCGTTGTCCAGTGGCAGCAGTGTATATTGTGAGCTGGTTTTTTCCCCCATTGTAATAACCTTTGTGTGTCTCTATACATTTCCTGTTTTCTTCATGTACAGTAAATAATGTACTTCAAAGTGAAAGGAGTTTTTTTTTTAAAAGTTAAAATTATATTTAAAAGTATTGCTGCATTCTCATTTTCTTTTAAGAATAGTAGACCAAACTTAACTACTCTCTTCAAATCAATCATAAATGAAGATTAAACACAAAAAAATGTTAATTGTTCTTAATCTTGAGATTCACCCAATAAATTTTCCACAATCTATGAATGTTATACAGATTTTAAGGAAATGGACAAATATTTGCCTGGGGGAAAGAGTGCAAAACCAAATGTAAACTTCAACACAGTGCACCCAGCTGGGCTTGAACTATCGAGCTAGTCTGGTACACTTTGTGTGTGCCCAACACTGATGTGTAGTAAGTAGACTATGGTGTTGGAACAACACAGCCAAGAAATTAGTTGACTGCAAGAAAGACAAGAATTTTTATAATTTATACCTCAACTTTTATCTTCTCTCTGCCCTCCTTCCTCTTTGACTTGGACTTGGTGCGTGCTGCTGGAGGAGGGCTGGTGGGAGGTCGTCGAGGGTCCCTTGGAGGGCTGGACCTCTCTCGAGGCCTTCTAGGCTCAGGACGAGGCGACGGAGGGGAGCGATTGGTCGGGTGATTCCGTGGCACAGAGAATGAGCGAGATCTAATCATACATTACAAATTATAGCATTATGTGTATGGTTTTTCATTTGATGTGAGATTAAAAATAAAATGTCAAGTTCTTAAAAATATACATTAATAAAAAAATTAATTCTAAATACACTAGAAAAATGTGAGTGAGAAAATTTTCTACAAAAAATTATTTCCACAGGAGTGTTTAGAAAATTTTCCATTACAACCACTAGGCCCCCTACTGAAAATAATTTTTTTTATTATTATTATCATTATTAGTATTATTATTATTATTATTATTATTATTATTATTACTAGCACTGTGTCTTACTACCCGTTCGAGTTATACGCACTTACGCTAATGTGTAATGGTAAGGTGATTGTGAGATGAAATGGAGGACCTACAGTTTAACGTGGAATCCGAACCACGGTGGAGGCCTGGCTTTCCCCACATTCACAAGATGTCTTGTCAGAGGTGAAGGAAGTGTTTGACAATCAGATAAATCTATGCCGGGACCGAGGATTGAACCCTGGCCGCCAGCACAGAAGTCTGACACCTTACCCCTAGACCACCAGGTCACTGACGAAAATAATTTTAATTAAAGAAAATAAATGGTACCGTATAACCTCAGAGACTTCCTTACTCCCTTATGTAGAAATGGGGAGACATTTTCTTGAATCTCATAAGTTATGTGAAAAAAGTAAAATAGTGTAGCGGCTTACGTACGCATATCATAACAATAGTTGTGCAGTTTATGATAAAAGTATGAAATTTCTACCATAGTTAGTAAATACTATAGTGATTATATTTAGATGTGGAGGGAAGTCAGATTTGACCTATGAGGTCGGTGAGAGGTCAAATACAATATGACCGCCACTCCAACAAGCCTAATGTTTAAATATGCTTAACTTAGGATGCATATAGTGTAGAAAGGCATTTAAGGTGTCATTTACAAATAATTTATGGATGCTCGTTCATTTGATAACATTTAGAGATCTCCATAATTCAAGGAATTGCTATTAGGTCAAGGTCAAAGGTCAATATTGACATAATTAATCTCTAATAGACTGTATAATTAATTTATTTATGAAAATTTAAAATACATGTAATAAACAAATATATGTATATGTAGCGAACAAAATGAACAATCCCCAGAACATAAGCACAATGCAGTGTCCAGTGCTTGCTTTCTTACAGTCACACTGGATCAATTCATGGCACGAATCTGATGCTTCAGCGAAAGTGGCCCGAAGAAGCTGCCAACCAGTTGTATCCTTTGTCCAGCCCCACCCAGAGTGCTCTGGCAGATCTGGATCCTTGAGCAATGGCTGGTTCCAACAGTTGGCCTGGAGGAATATTTTCTATTGCTCTACACATGTTTGAAGAGCTGCTTCCTGGCACCATTAACCTCCATGATCACATTGTCCGTCACACATCAGCAAATCTAATCACTCCAGCAATAACAATGACTCCTTACTGATCGCACTTGGCATGGATAGGAGTTCATGGAAAGCATCATTCACTGCAGGGAAAGCCTTCCAAGTATCCCAGGCAGTCTTCTTTGCTCTACCAGTGAATGTGGGAACATTATTATAACCGGTGAAAGACTGGCAGAGTATGATACTGAGTAGGGGTCATTGTAGCAACCATTTCATGAATAGCTACATACTGAATTAATCTACAGCCAATACTACTACATAAGTGTCAATGGTAGGTATGGTCACCTTCCTACACCCTTTTTGCACAGCATCTGCCTCTTGTGAACATGGGGCTAGACGGGCTAAGTATGACTCAGCAGGAAAGCAAAGGATTCTACTTCTATATGCTGCAAAAAGTTACTTGCCCTCTGCTAAAATCTATGGTGACAATGTCATGAGAACAGGCCATTTTAAGTGCTGGTACAATGTACTCTTCAAAAGTAAGCAGTGTGTCTCTTACCCATATCTGTGTCCTCACATCAGCAATCTGTTCTTAGTCTGGTTGTGTGAATATGTTTCTCGATAGCCAGACGTAGCTGCTTCTGAGCAGTATCCACCTGTTTAAAGACAGGAGCCATGTCCTCATCATTGTTCGTGTATTTCACTAGCTCAGCAAAGGCTAAACCATGCAGGCAAGAACTATCTCTGTCATTGCCTTTGGATGCATCCGGCCTGGCTCTGTTGTAAAGTGATACTTCACCTCAATGGCCATCATATTTCCCACTGCAAGCTTGGCCAACAAAGCAGTGTCCTCCAGTTCACGGTACACCTTGTTGTGCCTCACTGTTTGGCTCTTGCGTCTTTTCTTTGCACTTGCACAGACCACGCCAACCACTCTCTCTACTGCTTGGGCCGCTCCACAGATCATGTTCTCGTTACCATTCTTAACGAGTTCTTTCTTTCTATTGAACCGCTTGGTGGACACAGTTTCTCCTGTTTTCAGGCACGAATGGGAAGCTCCCTTCTCTCCCATTGGACAAGGCCTGAGACACTCTCGCCAACATTTTTCCTGCCCGTACCCGCTAGACCAACGTCTGGACACAACGTTGCCCAAAGATTACACTTCATCGTGGCATCAAACAGTTACCCCTGAAGCTGATAAGACACATTTGCGTCTATCTTGTATGTTGATGCTTCATGTAGGTCTGAAGAGCCAGCAGGACCATTTCAGACAAAGTCAGTAGGCTCTGTAGACTATAAACGGCTGTGAGCAGATCATGTGTGCACATTAGATGTTATTGGTTGACATGGGTGACTTGTAGTTAATTCCCTTTGACTTTGCTTCTCAAAAACCTTTTGGTTAAACTTCAGCCGGCAGTTATTTTGTGCTTTAAGAGTGAATTTTATTCCATGCCCGTAATCCAATCATTTCATGTTCAGGTCTTTTGGCTTATACTGAAGGGTTTGAAACCAGGGAAGGTCTTTCGGTAAGGATGAATGGCCACTACCAACGGGCTGTTTAGTTGATCTGAGTGAACACTCTAATGATTCATCTGTTACTACTTGGCAAAGGGTACAAATTTTGCAATTAGTTCTTGGGGATGGTTTGGATCACTTGGATGTAGAGGGTTAGATATGGTCCACCAGGATGTATTGCTTCGACATGTTAGGATTCTGAAATCAGTGATAATTTGCTAAACTCTAGAAATTCAAAAATAAAGACTATCTAAAGACCTCTAAAGTGTCACCAAATAAATGGGCATCCCTAAATTATTTGTAAATGACACCTTAAATGCCTTTCTACACTATAATCATTTAGCCATTGAGCCTCCTCATTGTTAAACATCAATTACAATTCTTGAATTTTAACCTCACTCTTTTGGTTCTTGATTACTATTCATATTCCAATTACCCTCGACACGTACGTACAATAAATTCAATTAATATTCTTTGCGCCCAGTCTAACATCAAAGTATGGTTTGTACTATAATGTAATTGAAAAAAAAAACCCTAAAAAATCATAACATGTTTGATTTGGGTAAGATTATTAGGATATTAACCCACTAAGGTTGTAATATTATTTCGCATAATTGTAAATAGTGGCAGGAAAAAATCAGCATAAAAATAGGTTATTTTTGCAGTGTTTCAAAATTAATGTTTTCTGGCTTTTACTTTTATTTGAATCTATTATTTTGTTTAAATTTAAATAAATACTTTTTATAATGTCACATACTGACACAAAAACACTTTAATAGTTCATTAGTGTGCATGCCTTGGGCTCACTATATTTCATCTTCTTCGCTTTATTTTGTTAGCTAAACCATTTTCCTGCCATTTTGGTCAATGTTTGTTTAGAGTGAATCCAAAGATAACTAAACTATAAACAAACCAGCTAATAAACAAGCTCACTATAAAAATGAGAATTTCACAACCTACTTGAGGTTAAACCATGCTATAAAATAATACTTATTAGAGCTTGCGTGAAAGAAAAAATAAGCCTGTATTTTTTGAAGTGAATGAAACAGTTCCATAAGTCGGCCATTATACCATTTTCTTATCAAACAAAACAGTTCTGTATGTCTACTCCAATAGAATAAGAGCATGTTTAATCAATTTTAAATGTTACTGTACTTAGTGAAAGTCAATAAAAATTGTCACCATCACAGGCGCCGACTGCTGGGGTGCTTTGCATACTAAGCACCCTCAAAAATATTTTCAGGGGTGCTTAGTACCTCCAATATTTCAGCCTTTTTAAAACCTTAATATTACGGCGCTAGTTGTATCTTGTATAAAGAGTTGCGCTGCGAACAGTGTTTTCTAGCATAGCCGATGCATGTCCTGCCATCTGATATAGAAGCAAGTGTGATTAAGTTGGTAGCACTTGCAACCAGACACCCTGGTATCTATCACCATGTTTCCATTTTGGTTTGGTTGGTGTTTTACCCGTATTGTATGTATTATTTTTATGTTGTGCATATTTTATTTTATTTATAAAGTTCTTTATTTTTTATTCTATTAAGAATACATTGAGACTATCAAATTGCACGTTAGTTTTGGTCATTTTTAAATATGGCTCTTGAAAATTTGCTAATGTTATACCACCCCCAATGTTTTTAACAAGTTGGCTCCTATGGTCACCATCATTTCTCAATTCTGAATATTGATGTTTTGTTTGAATGCAAAGGTTTTAATTTACTGGAATTTGAGAGCTAAGAATCAAGGTATCAAGAATAGTGTTATAATAAGATTTAAGGTTGATTCTTTTAAATCCAGTAATAAACAAGAGTATTAAGGAATAAAATTTGACATCTTCAGTTTAGCGTGATTATTTTAAAAGCCCTCACCTGGAGCGAGGAGTGCGATAGCGAGGCCTGGCTACTGGAGAAGGTGGTTTCTTGGGGGCTTTGCCTTTAGGTGAACAAACCGAGCACGACTCATCAGAGCAGCTACTGAGAGAACGAGAGCTGGCCGACAGCGAGAGAATCCTGGGAGAACGACGCCCAACCACTGGACGAATGGTGCGCTGAGATGGCTGAGACTGCACCTGCAAGAATCGCAGATCAGATAGTACTCTATTTACTTAATGTCTGTTTCACTGGTCTTCACGGAAACTGGTTTAAATTTTTTTTTCAATAGCAAATAACATTTTAACCCGTTAGCTGACCAATTTATTGATGCATTTTTTTTTCCAAAATGACTTTTTTAATTTTAAATTATAATGTAAAAACCCATTACAAAATACAAAAAAAAAATTATTACCCATTAATTTGGATGTATTTTCAAAAATTTTAATTTTCAATGCGTTGAACAGAAGTACTGTTAACACTTTATAGCATTCATTAATTTAGAAACCACAACTCTATAAAATGTATAACTTATGTATAAAAAAGTAAAAAAAAACTGTTTCATAATAGGCCCACTAGGTCAAAAATTTAATTTTGTATAGTAATCGCGATAACATGTGGGAGTAGGAAGTGGTATCTCACACTTTTCACACTGCCACACTGTTTTACTCCTCACTTTTTGTTGGGTGCACACAAAACATCTCCTTTTTGGATTTGCCTTTGTAGCTGTTGGTGGAATCTTCATTACGAAGTGTACCCAATGTTTAGTCTGAAGACACAGAGGACTAGGTCCAAGTGACGGTCTTCCACGACTTGGGTATTGTGTTAATGTTACATGTTCCAAAATGTGTTCCACGAAATTCAACCGGAACTCGGTAGATGATTCCCTTTTCCCAGTTAAAATTTTCCACATCACAAAGGAATTGTATGTAAAGTGCTGTATCGAATATGTAAAAAAATATTTTTATAACTTTTTTAATATCTTCTTATTACTGGGAAACTTGAAAGTACCTGGTCTTGTCGGTCAACACCGCCCATTGCATTATTATAGTCTATAACAACTTGAGGTTTCCCAGCTTGTGTTTCTTCAACTTGTACACGACCCCCAACCTTTCCGCTTCACTTTTTGTTTTTCCAGTATCAGTCATGAGAGGTGAGTCGTATATTGTTGATAACATCATTACAACAGCTTCACTGGCCATATCACCATGACCATCCTGGCCACAATAAACTGAAAACTTCCAGCAATGTCCTGATTTTGACTTGCTCAGTTTGTAAAATTTTACTTCAAGCCTGGACCTTTTGAAGGATTGAAATGAATAAAAGACAGTCGTCCTCTGCACTTCATCAAACTTTCATCAATCGCTATATTTTTGTCAGGCGTGTATACATTCTCATATTTTACAATCATGTACTCTATCATATGCCTATTTTTTTCAGCCTATCATCATCTCCTTCATAATCATTGGCAAAATGTAAATATTTACATAAGAGTGAAAAAATTGGTGTATGAAGAATTATCCTCTTTGTCCAGTACATTTCCAGCTGTTGTTTGAGATTTTGCAATATCAGCACAGTAAGGGCAAAAAGAGTTTTTAGTTCATCTACAGTAACGAGAAACCATTTCTGACTATTTTGAATGTCAACAGTATCCAACTTTACTTGAGCATACCTGTTAGTTTCAAGCACAATCATTTCAAAAAATCATCACCCAAAATGTCACTAAAAGCATCATTACAAAGCTTTTGAATAATATTTTCATTCACTACAGAGTGACCAACGAAAGGAATTTCAACTACCCTATTATTTTCATTTTTCCATTCCCAAGTGTATGTGTAACTTCTCATGTTTTCATTTTCATCACTTTCACTTTCACTGTTATATTCTCAACCGTCATTTAGAACAATATTCATAGGCAGTTCAAAATCTTCATTGTCTGTTACATCACTGTCACTCTCACACAAAATATTTTTTTAAATTCTTCAGGCCTATTTGCAAAATTACCACACACTGAACTCATTTTGTTGGACAAAACAAAGTGAATAAACAATCATAAATAAGATAGAAGTAATAAACACTATACTTTCGTCCCTAGTAAAGGATAATAATGACACAGATGTCAGAGCTCACCAGTTACCAGCTACATCAGCAAGAAGTTTTTCAATGTTTATACGGAAAAAAAAACCCATCTTTGCTCCACGATGAGACTAAATCCCCTGTGTCTGCTGAATGTATACCCTGCGAAGCTCAACAAACTTGAAAATTGCAAAACTAGTAAGTGGTCTTATAGCTAGTAGCAAATATAGGGCAAAGTTGTAAGGAAACCTACTTTAATTTTCAGTGTTTTACAATTTTTAGTTATGCCACATAGATATAACTTTTCTTAATTTGTTTTGTGTGTATTAATTCTGATGTTTGGAATGACTAAAATAAATTAGAAAAAATGACGAGACCGTTAAATACGGTTAGCCTTCGCTATACATGATATCACTGTACGCGTTTTCACCATAACATGATTAAGAAATAATAAAAATAAGTCATGGTCGGCTGTAATTTCGCAGTCACCCTGTGCGGTGGTGAAGTGACCTTGTGCACGCACATTCCGGTGATAACAAAGATCTTTACAGTACAGTTTGGTGTTAGGGTGGTGGTGGTATTAACAACATTGGAGATGCATGGGCAGAAGCTAAACAGTCCTGTATGAAGGAAGTTTGGAAAAAAATTTGGACTGAGGTTTCTGATTTTCATGATTTTTATCTTGAACATGAGCTTTCCAATTCAAGACATGATATCGTTGACATCTAAAGAACTCACCAATGAAGATCTTCTAGAGATGGAGAACGGCATAAAGGATGAAGAGGAAGAGCCCTATGTTGTTGTAGCTTATCAAACAACTTCAACAAAACAAATTGTTGAATATTTTTAACTCATTGACAGTGCAATTAGAATTATTGAAGAGAATGATCCTAACAAGAATAGAAGCTCCAAAGTTGCCAGAGAGATTGAGTTACACGAATTGCTACAAAACACTCTATGGAGAGAGGAAGAATGATGCCCATCAGCTGAGTCTTGACCATTTCATCAAAAAAGTTGAAAATCTTCAGTTTAATGACCCAGGGCCTTCACGACAGCAAAGAGCGGTCAGGAAAGATCCTTAAAGAGATCAAGAGCATACCATCCCAGGACCTTCCAGAGAGCAAGAGCTTACAGTCCAGGGGACTTCAAGAGATCAAGAGCTTACTATCCGAGGGCCTTCCAGAGAGCAAGAGCTTACAGTCCAAGGGACTTTAAGAGACCAAGATTTTACCGTCCCAGGGCCTTCCAAAGAGCAAGATCTCACAGTCCAAGAGACTTCAAGAGATCAAGAGCTTACCGTCCCAGAGCCGTCAAGAGAGCAAGAGCCTACCGTCCAAGGGCCTTCAAGAAAGCAAGAGCCTACAGTACAAGGGACTTCAAGAGATCAAGAGCTTACCATCCCAGGGCCTTCCAGAGAGCAAGAGCTTATAGTCCAGGGGACTTCAAGAGATCAAGAGCTTACTATCCCAGGGCCTTCCAGAGAGCAAGAGCTCACAGTCCAAGGGACTTCAAGAGACCAAGATCTTACCGTCCCAGGGCCTTCCAAAGAGCAAGATCTTACAGTCCAAGAGACTTCAAGAGATCAAGAGCTTACCGTCCCAGAGCCGTCAAGAGAGCAAGAGCCTACCGTCCAAGGGCCTTCAAGAAAGCAAGAGCCTACAGTACAAGGGACTTCAAGAGATCAAGAGCTTACCATCCCAGGGCCTTCCAGAGAGCAAGAGCTTATAGTCCAGGGGACTTCAAGAGATCAAGAGCTTACTATCCCAGGGCCTTCCAGAGAGCAAGAGCTCACAGTCCAAGGGACTTCAAGAGACCAAGATCTTACCGTCCCAGGGCCTTCCAAAGAGCAAGATCTTACAGTCCAAGAGACTTCAAGAGATCAAGAGCTTACCGTCCCAGAGCCGTCAAGAGAGCAAGAGCCTACCGTCCCAGAGCCGTCAAGAGAGCAAGAGCCTACAGTACAAGGGACTTCAAGAGATCAAGAGCTTACCATCCCAGGGCCATCCAGAGAACAAGAGCTTACAGTCTAAGGACCGTCAAGAGAGCAAGAGCCTACTGTCCAAGGGCCTTCCAGAGAGCAAGAGCTTACAGTCCAGGGGACTTCAAGAGATCAAGAGCTTACTATCCCAGGGCCTTCCAGAGAGCAAGAGCTTACAGTCCAAGGGACTTCAAGAGACCAAGATCTTACCGTCCCAGGGCCTTCCAAAGAGCAAGATCTTACAGTACAAGGGACTTCAAGAGATCAAGAGCTTACCATCCCAGGGCCATCCAGAGAACAAGAGCTTACAGTCCAAGGACCGTCAAGAGAGCAAGAGCTTACAGTCCAAGGAACGTCAAGAGAGCAAGAGCCTACCGTCCAAGGGCCTTCAAGAAAGCAAGAGAGTGATAATACAGATTTGCCAGATCCAGTTAACTTATTATGAGATTGAAGATTAACAGTAAGTGTACCTGTAGCATTGTATTAATTAGATAGATTTATTAAAAATTGCATTTGTTTACAAATTTCAGGGGATTGAAGATTGACCAAAGGTATGGCTACCTATAGTATTGTACTAGTTAGATAAATTAATAAAAATTGCATTCATTTAAAATTTTTAGGTTTTTATCTACTTTTTTCCTATGGAGTAATCCCTATCATACTCATGTTAAAATCAATTATTCCTTTTATGTGTTACACGATTATTTATCAGAATCAATCACTCGCATAGTGCGAGGGACAGCTGTGTTACATTTCCCTGGTCTTTTTTTAATCTCAAAAATGCTATCCCCTATAAAAGCACAAGATTATTTTTATCCGCCCAAATAAAAACGTTCCTGCACCAATGATAACTACTTTGATAGTGTAGGGATGAGGAAGGAAGAGCATTAGAAGTAATCTATGCACATTTGCGTCAAAAGAGAATGAGAAGCAATTTAGGAAAAACCACCCTAATTAGACCCGACCAGGATTCAAACCTCGATCTCCCCGTAATTGTTGATAGTAGCTCCTTAGACCATGCCATGAGGTCACCAAAGTGGGTGGCAGTAAATTCAAACAATTTTAAATGACATAGTGATTCAAGGAAACTAGACCAAAGACTTACTTCATCCTGCTTTATCTATTACATATTTAATAAATTTTCAGATAATACATTTTTTCTTAATAAATGTTTATTTTTACCACCACAGCTCAGATTTTACAAACTAACCGAAATCGGTCCGCCTCCATTATTAAGGATAACTGAAGTTTTACTGTATTATTATTATGAGCATATGTAATTTCTAAAATCAATTTGCTATATTGTTTGACTATTCATTCTGTCAGCAATTATGACTTGTATCGAAATAAATTTTTGAAGCTAAGCAATCAAGAGGTGATATTTTAAACTATTTAGATAAATATCAATACTACAGACAGTATGACATTTGTTAGGTATTATCTTAGGGTGCAATCATATGCAGCATTAAAGTTTTATAAAATCAGTTTTTTGGTGAAAGTTGCAGTCTATTAACTCTATTTTTGGATTAATACAGTAAAGACTGAGGTAGTAAACTGCCCGCCGTTCATTTAGCCATAACCACTTCAGTTTATCAAAGTATTAAATATTTGATCCAGGTGCCTATCCCATTCCCTGGTGCAAGCGTTAAACAAAGTCTTTGTTTGCCCGAATTTTCCTTGCCACAGGCATAAATCTACGTTTCATTGCAATTAGTTATTGCACTGCCATCTATCAATGAACCCTGTACTTTTAGTCAGTCTGGATACTTCATTTTGAAGCTAATAGATGGGCTAACTGGTCAATGATATACTATGATCATGAATAAAATTATAATTGAGAAAATAGTGAAAATGAGTTGCGAAAATATTTCGGATAAGAGTAGACGAGTATAAAAATGACTGCCGGGCCTGCGTACATTGGTGTGTTTAACACGCGCCAAGGAATAGGTTAAGAGTGTAAATAAATAAAATGCATGCGTTCTGTAGTCACTCTAGTCTTTGTGCAAGCTCATCATCATTATCATCATAATTTATATTATTATTATTATTATTATTAACTAGATATTACATGACTTATACATATGCAAGGCCCATTTCATCTTGTCATAATTGCTAGTTGTTGATTTATTACTTACCTGCATGGATCTGGTTTCTCAAACCTTGTATCAGGACCATTATGATTCTTTTGGGACCATTTATAACTAGGTTTATCTGTCATATATACTATGAAAGGAGGATAGAAGGATATAGCCCACACACGTGTCCAAAAAGTTGTAGGCCTAAAGTTCACAACTAAAAAACAAAAATACACATAATTATATAAATTTGGGTTACATTAGTCCCCTGAAAGTTGCATAATTATGTATCTTGTGTTTTAATTGTGAACTTTGAGGCCTACAATTACCTGGTAAGTGTGTAAGACTTGCACTTTTATCCTCTTTTCAATGACATATTTATTTGTGCATCATTCGCAAAAACTCTTGTTAAATAAATAAGGTTGATACATAGCACCATACCATAGCTCTACCCCTCTCACTATTTTTTCTCCCATTAGCCTTATGTGATTAAAAGAACACTTGATTAGAATAATTTTTTTAGCATTGCATCTTACTACCCATTCGGGTTGGGAAGGTTGAATTTAGAGCAAATGAACCCACTTTTGAGTGGAAAGCCATTTAGGAAAAACCACCCCTAGTTCACCCGACCGAGATTCAAACCTCAATCTCCCCGTCCTCGACAGTCTAACTTAACACGAAACTAGCGCATTAGTTAACTAGGCCACCGAGGCGGGTCATTGATTAGAATAGATTAGGTTTTCTTCAATCTATATTTGTACATTTTATGGAAAAATAGGACAATAAAAGTCGATTTATATTATAAAGAAATACCTTGGATGAATTGGTCAACATAACAGATCATTTTTATCATGCTCGTAATACAAAATTGGGATTTTTAGCACCTAGACCTACACTAAAAGTGAGATCATTCACTTACATACTTTCACATAACGTGAAAACCAAGAATTTCAATCCAATCAGAATTCAAACAAAATATCTTGAAGGTGATTTGGGAAAGCTTCAAGACATAACACATCTGCCATCTCGCCTAAAGATAAATCTATGAGGTAAGGATGTGCAAAGTTCACTTTTTATATTTGAAGCAAACTTATGTTTTGATATACTTTTAAAAGAATGTTAAATTGTATTTATATGACAATAGGTACTAAAATCACCTAGAATTTTTTATTATTGCACAATTGTTTGCAATATTTAAATTTAATCTGATAAATCAATTTACTATCCTAACATATATTATTTATTTAATAACACCTTATTTTAATTATCTCTTTTGATTAATTTTAAATGACAATAACTGAACATAAATTGAATATTTTGGCAGTCAATATTTTTTTTGTCAAAGCATTGTAATTTTTAATTTTCTCCAAAGCTTTGCACACTCCTAGTATAAGGGTTTATAAACAAAAGAGAGAATTAGTTACCCTTTGTGGCTGAGTGACAGGTGTATGAGGCCTGCGCTCTCTCTCTCTTTCTCTCTCTCTCGACCTTTCTCTGGAGCGTGGCCGACTAGCTGCGGGGGGAGATCTTGCTCGAGTCCTGCTCTGGCGTGCTGGCCCACGAGACCGACTGCGAGACCGTGATGACCTCTTGTGGCTGGACCGAGAACCAACCGGCGAAGAAGCACCACCTCCATACAGTTCTTTGAAACCACTATGCCTCCACCTGGCCAATTACAGCACTTGGTTCCAGCAATGTTTGGGGAACGGCAACGTGTCACTAGCAAAGTACTTTTTCGTGTGGGGAAAAATCCTACTAGAGTGAAGTCTTTTAAGAATTATTATTTTGTGTTGATTGGACTATTATATTCTTGACTTTAAGTAAACAAATTAAAATATGAGATAGTCTTTATCACATATATAGCTCAAATTAAAATATATCTGATTTTAACTTTGCTATGACATATTGCCAACTACTAAACACATTCCCCCAAAATTGATTGTGTAATCTATTTGAACCAATTGTTGTTATTTCTGTAATATGTTATGTGCATTTCAATCAGATAAAAACTAGACTTCATAATTCGTAGAAAATCCATTATTATTATAAATACACATAATAAATGTTTTGTGGGGCTGCCTAAATTCTCCCTGATGAGATCAACTTGTTTATTTCTGACAAATGTGTTTTTGACTGTGTCTTACTACTCACTCTGGATATCGGCACACGATGATCAACATAAAATAATATAGATGTGAATTATATTATTTTATAGGAAAAGTATCCCCATTTACATGGAGGGAGAGTGAGAAAGTGTTTAGGAAAAAAAAAACCTCAGCACACTCGACCAGTATTCAAACTCCAGTCTTCCCGTCAGCGGTGATTCAGCTTAATACAATAGTGACGCGTTTGACCATGTGTTCACCAATATGGGTATTTTGTTTTTTAAGGGTCTAGATTTTATTAGAACCAAACATAAACATTTTCCAAAATTCATTATTTAAAAATACAAGTTGGTCTGCAGTTTCTTCTAAAAAGAGATGGGGCTTTCAAATATTCCTAAAATAAATGAAGTACTAAATTAATAAATGTAAAAATTATTTACAAAACAAGGAACAAACTGATGTTCTAAGTATTTAGCTATTTAAGAAAAAAAAAAAACTTCATTTTTTTTCCTTTAGATTTTGCAAATTTATCAATAACGTTAGAGTTGAAATCTGAGATGTTCATAATAAAGTTTTTTTCAACCTTTCCTGGTGTGTGCTGTTTCTTAAATATGTTTTGACAAGTTTTATTGTATGCAGTTATTGTCATTGAGATTGTTATAATAATTTAGATTTTCAAGAATAATATTTGGTGTCAGTCTACCAAACTTTTTAATCTATAACTTTTCTTTTTCAGTACAAAGAGTTTTTGTTTTTGCAAAATGTTTTGGCAGAGTTCAGGTTGATATAAAGAAAAGCATGTTAACAATGATTATGAAATTAAAAACTAATCTTTACATAAGTTTAGGTTTGTACATAACTAACATTTATGTTATAATGAATGGATTATAAGAATGCGTATAACCCGAACGGGTAGTAAGACGCGGTGCTAATAATAATAATAATGATTATAAGAAAGAATGTATGTTTTATTTAATATTTGTACTTTTTATTATTATTATTATTATTTATTTATATTTCTACTTATGTTGATAGTATTTCCTGAGATTCAGATTCAAATTCGAGATTTGAAGGTAAATTGGAGATTCAGATTTGTAAAATAGTGGATTCACCCTAAATCTAAAATTTACATAATGCATGTTCCAAACAACCAATAATGTTGCTACCAACGTCAAAGCTGTATTTCATTATATGAATTGTTTGTTTATAATTTGCCTCTAGTTCATAGAGTTAATGAAAATCAAAGTGTGGTGGCTTATTATAACATTTTATTTTATAGGCCCAGTTAAATTCATTTGCAAGTACTTCAAACCTAATCCACCCTGCTCAAGTTTCATTTTCGAGAACAAATTAGTTTTCAAATTGTCAAATTCCCATGCTGTATTTTGACCATATTTTTTATGTTGTATCAACTTTAAGTAAAGTGAATCCTGATCAAATACCGTTTGTTACAGAATGTAAACGTTAAGTGAATCAAGACCCAACCATAGTAGATCTACTTTTTCCCTTTGGTATGAAAATTGAATATATAATCTTGTGATTAACAAATCGTTCAATTCCTCTAGCATCAGTGCTCGCAAGGTATAAAGTTTTACTCTTGCATTAGAAAGGATTACCAATGACGGAAAGATCGGAGATTGAATCCCATGATAAATGTAGATGCATTTCTTCTAAATTATAACTCCCTGATTTCTACCCTGTAAGTGTAAATATGTGGATGGCTCCTACATGCAATGAAATGGATGATTTTACAAATATTTATGGCCATACAATCCAATTTAATTTTTTTATTTACTACTTGTTTGGGTTATATGCTCAAGTGCTAATTAGGCTAGTGGGTTATGAATTGAGAAGGCCCAATTTAGAGGAAGTGAACTCACATTTGCACGGAGAGTGGAAAATCATTTAGGAAAACACTCCCCAGTTCACCTGACCAAGATTCGAACCTTGATCTCCTTGTCCTCACCAGTCTAGTTCAATACAAAACTAGCACGTTAGCTATCTATGCCAATGAGGCGGGTTAAAAATTTCAACTATAATGTGATTGCCTCTTAAAGAATAAAGAGGTTTTCTTTATTGATATATATATTAAATATTAATGTTGGTATTTAGTATTTTATAAAAAAATCATAAAATATACCATAACATTTTGAATGTAGCAATGGTCTGTAACTCAGGGAAGTTGCCATCTATGTAAATACATAATAAACACAAGACCTAGCTTCAATATACTTCACTACAACTCATATCTTCTTCGTGTGTATTTGTTTATAAGTATTTCAAGTGTGATCACATAAATAGACAATACCTATTGGGATCCTTCTCCTCAACTTCAAGAAGTTTCTTGTTCCAGTAGTTGCTCTGGTTGGGACCATCTCGACGAGCTTTCTTCATCACCGTATCCAGTTCTCGGCGTTTGGGGGAAACCGCTTAGAACAAAATTTCAAATGCTCTAGTTATAGTTTTCTTGAGTTAAAAGTTTGATAATGTCATAAATAAAAAGGAGTAGTTTAAAAGCTTTAGTATACTTAGATTAGAGTTTCATTCTCTTTAAAAGAAAACATTGTAACCAACCGACCACTACATTCTTAAGCTTTTAATCGCTTCCATTCTTCTCCTCTCACTTGTACACTTGCTTTTATCTACTCCTCCCATCTCTTTCTTGATCTTCCTTGTGGTCTTTTTTCTACATATTTCATCTCCGTCATTCTCTTTGGTACTCTCTCATTTTCCAACCTAATTACAGGCCCATGACAACAGGCACAATACGTATTTACATTTATAAAAGAAATTTCTCATGATTAAATAAGTGCTATTGTTTGTTCACTAAAGTACCAGTTACTAAGTGGCATACTAATTAAATCAAAGTCAAAAATACCAGGAATTAAAACGCAATTTAGTGAAAAGAAAAAAATCGTATCTAGTAAAAATGGTATTTGATGAGATAAGGTGGTATTGATAATATAATGATTTACCATAATTTTGTTGAAACGAGTATATCCATTAGAAGTATGGGTAAGACAACTAGAATTGTTAACATAATAAGATAAATAAGTTAGATTAAAAACATATTTTTGCATTTGATAAGTTTTAGTTTTTATTGTATCTGAGTCAATTAAAAAAAAAAGTCAAAGAAATCATAACTTGCCTGGTAGCCATACAAAAGAACAACTAAAGTATTAATTAAATCATGTGCACATGTCATAGGGAATGCCTTTGTTAATTTAATTTTATAATGGAGGCCCAGAAATAGCTTTCCAATAAATGTAAATAAATGAGAAAATGATAGAATAGCAACTGCTGTTTCAGTATCCGTAGTTTCAGTTAGCCACGATTTACTGCTGCCTGAAATAAAAAAGTTAATGAGTTTGAAACCACCCGCTAAGAGAGTCCACGACTCATCTTCTTTTGCACCTGTACCCTTGCTTTCCTGTAGAACTTGCCTTCACTTTGCTTCTAGCATTTACGCTCTTTGCATTAGCAGGGTGTCTACTCAGTTAGAGGAACAAAAATTTGTGACTTTTTGGTTTGGGGGCGTATAGCCCAAACACTCAGTAAGACGCGGTGCAAAAAAAATTTCTTCGGTAAACGGTCGAGCATTATATTGTACATCGGGCCTAGATATTATAATAAAAAAACACCTTGGAGTAGGGCAGAGGCTAGTTCCAAATGCTTCTTACCTTTTCCATGAATTTTCACTCCATTCAACCCACATTGGTTTATATCAAATTTCGATTTATAAAATGTACAATAAACCTTATACTGGTCATCTTCAACAGGGCACAACCACTTTGAGTATTAGTTTTCTTCAACAGTCAGCCAAAACTCTTTGAACAAACATTTACCAAGCATCTTTTAACAGATTAGCCTAAGCTTCACACATAAAATCTTTGAATGACCCCCCAAAAAAAATTATGGATTTTTTTCGCCACACACGATTAAAAATAATTTAGGCCTAATATTTTATGTGCCCATTAGACAACAAAAATCATTTTAAAAATTGGTAAATTTCAACTGTTTTGAAAGAATGGTCTTTAAAATTAAATGAATTACGTCAAGGATTAAATATTAACATTAATAATATTATTTTATATTTTATAAAAAAATACACCATATTTCACTGCGAAAACTATTGCTATTTGCTGCCAACGTTAATTTGAAATTATAATATACATTTTACGCCGCCTTCAAATTGCAGTCGGATCACTGAAAGAGTAAAAAATTGATAATTGCCGCCAACATCTTGATTCTGATCCACAACACAGATGAATGCCCGGTTTCTGTAGAAAATGTCCTGGTATTTTCTCGTATCATCTACAAAACCTGAATTCCAATTCATTCTCTCGAAAACCATTATTTGTACACACACACATGGCATAATGTACTCACACACCCCACGAGACAAGTAGTATGCCAAATTAATATTTAATACAAGATGGCGAAAGTTAACCTTATCGTTGGAATCACAAACAAAACAATCAGGCAACTTCCATACTGGCGCGTGCCATCATGTGTAGTGGATAGCGCTATCTTTGAAGCATTCACGTTGTTATGATGTGCGGTAAATTCAAACTAAAATTATTTTCGTGACTTTATGACCAACATATTAAAAATGTGTGACTTTTTTGTGACTTTCGTGATCTTTTTTGCAATTAGTGACTTTTTCGTGACTTTCGTGGCCCAGTAGACACCCAGTTACCATGTTATCGCAGTGTTTGTGTTCAAAAAGCTGTTATTTATCGTGATAATGGCTCCAAAGCCTAAGAGTAGAGATACTGGTAGTGCTTCTTAGCATAAGAGAAGCTTTCCATTAGTGAGAAAGGGAAAATTCTGTACTCACAATAGACTAAGACATTATTATTTTTTTAACAAATAAAATTGTGTTCAGTGTTATTTGCGATTTCACGTAGTTGTGTAGGTCTTAGAACGCATTACCCGCAGATCTGGGGGCACTCCTGTATATTATATATTTCACAATGCCCACATTTCACAAAAGAAAATGTCTGCATTGCCAATAATAAATACACTGACAACCTATATTATAGACCAAATAAACGTTTAAACTCAGTATGTCGCCAATCCATTTATATGAATACAGTGTAACTAACTAAATTTGTAAGTTGTTATTATTAGGGAGAGAATTCTTAGGCACCAAAAATGTTTAAGATAGAAAGGCATAAATGCATTAAAAATATGAGACTTAGGGTCCAGAATATATCCACAATAGACTTGATATTTGCCATACGACAGCTGATGGAACAAAAGTTTGAATATGGGAAAGACTTGGTAATTAAGGATGTGGAGAAGGCATATGATAGAGTGGAGAGAAATAAAGTTTGGAAAGCAATAGAGGAGGTCGAAGTGGAAAGAGGAGTTGTAATGAGAGTGAAAACATGTATGAGGATAGCATGAGTTGTGTTAAGACAGAGAGTGTAAGGACAGAGTGTTTCCAAATAAACAGTGGAGTGAAGCAGGGGAGGTCTCTCTCACCACTACTATTTTTAATGGTAATGGAAATGGTCATGAACAAAGTGGCAGGAGAGGATGGAAGCCAGGATGTTTGCTGATGACTTGATGGTTTTAGGGGGGAGAAGGAAGAGGAAGTACAGGAACAACTACAAGAATGAATGAGGAAGTTTGTGAAATGATGGAAGTGACAAGGAAGAGGATAAAGCCTAATAAAGCTATAAGGTTGGATGGAGTAGAGCTGAGAAAAGTACAGAACGTAAAATATATTGGAAGAGTGATTGAGGCAAAAGAATGGAGTAGAGAGAATGTAATGAGAACAGGACAACAGGGAGAGTTGTTCTATAGGTTTGTAAGAGACCTGCTGTGGAGAAGAAAAATGCCCTTGAAGTGTTTACACGGCATACGTCTTTGTACCCATTGTCACACATGCAGCAGAAACATGGACATTGAATGTAAGAAATACTAAGAAAGTGGAGGCCATGTGGGAATAAAATTATCCGGGAAAGATTGGGGGTACAGGGAATACATGAAATAGTAGAGAAAGTAAGACTGAGGTTGTATGGACATGTAATGAGGATGGAAAAAGACCACAGGGAAGGCCAAGAAAAAGATGGGAGGAACAGACAATATAAAGTGTTCAAGTGAGAGGAGAAAAATGGAAGAAATTAAAAGGAGAACGAGTGGTGGAAAATGGAGGCATTTTTCTAAACCAACCCGGCTCCTGAAAACAGTTGATGATGATGAATATACACTTTAAGGAAAAAACATGCATACAATAAGCAAAGAAAATTGATTTTGCTACCTACTATTTTATTACCTAAAGTAAATTCGCATTGCTGTCCCTTTACTTTATTTTTTATTTCCTTTATTATCATGTCTCACAACTCGTTTGGGCTGGGGTTCCTCTTGCTTTGAAATCATTTCAGAGACCGAGTTGTGTGGGCTCACCCTCCACAGAATGTACACATATGTAATAACTAAGCTTATGTGTTAGGATTTGGGAATAGTGAATTTATAGGAAGTGTACCTACATTTGAGTGGAGGACAAGTGGAAAACACCCCAAATATACCTGATTGAAATTCAAAGCTTTATCTCCCCTTCATTGAATCTGGTATGGAAGAGTGACAGACACCTTAGACAATTCGACCCCTGTCACTAATAACTAGATACTTTTATAGATTTTCAGCAGTGAAATAGTCAAATGGGTTATATGTTCAGAAAATGTGTGTTTTATACATCGAAAAGCTTAGGTCTACTTCACACAATGTCTAGGTATAAAATTTCCAATTTGCTGTTTACGAATAAGTTGAACTTTTCTCCTGCAAAGACATGCAGTCCCCCTTCCCCCCACCACTCAAGATGTTTCCTACTGCTAATATTGTTCGCCGCTCAATTTAAGCTTGTCGAAAGCTATTTAACAAGGATCTCCAAACAAGTATGTTGAAACTTAGAATGTCTAAGCAACTGGACTTGCTCTTAGCACAGAAAAAAAAATCATGCCGTAGGAAAAAGAGAGAACAAAGCAGAAATAAGCAACTTAGGGCTCTTATTCATAAAATAGGCAAAAACCAACAAAATAGGCAGCTATAGGCACTTTAAAATGAACATATTGTACTCATAATAACATAAAATGCATAAATATCAAAACTGCTTATGTTTTACGATCAAGGAAAAGAAAAGGCCAAATTAGGTCTTTATTTATTATTTGTATGGTATAGTTTTTTTTCTTCAAATATCAAGATTTTTAGGACAAATATTTTATTAATAAAAATAAGATAGTTTAAAAACTTTTCAAGCGTGATTTGACATGTTTTGTTTTTCATTTGACAAAAAATATGCCTTTTTTTCCAATAAATTTAATGATAAGTTTCTGAGAGTTTTTAGCAATAATGACCTAAGATAGTTATTGTGTAATATTGATATTTATGTTCTCTTGGCAAAATTAAGTTGGGGTATTTGAGCACAGTTTTGAAAAATGACACCCAGACATAGGACTCAAACCACACATGTTCTGGTTGTCTCGTGCTCAGGGCCATTATTCACTCTTCACTTATAGTTTAAGGCAGAGTCTGTGATGGACATGCGGGAATCATCGGCGATTATGATCTAGCGATGGTAGCACAACCAGGCACAGCTTTATTCGGCTACATTCCTAACCTAAAGCTCATTTCTACTTCCAGGCTTGCCATCCATGGCACAGTTTTGTCACAATTTTTTTTAGCATGTCTTACTACCCATTTGGGTTGTACACTTATGTACTAATTATTATGCTAACAGTTTTAGGGATTAAGAATGTTATATTTATAGGAAGTGTACCTGTATGTGTGGAGGGAGAGAGAAAAAACATTTTTTTTAAAACCCACCCAAAATACACCCGATCGAAATTCGAATCTTGATATCTCCATAATCGGCAGTCTAATTTCCTGCAAGAGTAGTGTGTTAGACCATGTGGGCCACCAAAGAGGGTATGTTTAATTATTGCTCAGTAGCGACAAAGGAACAAGAATAAGACCATAAGCTGTTGAAAATAGATGCATCAAATAAATCTGGTTATTAGTAGTACTCTACCCTCTCACTGGTACATCACTACCAGACCTTTAGTTATAGTACCAGGAATATTTGGTTGGTTGTAGGTCAAATGCACACACAATTAGTAATTAGTGCCATCTGGGATTGAACAAGGGTCTGTTTTATCTGTCTGTGGACCCCCTCACTAATTATGTTGTAAAATTGTACCTCTTGCTCTGCTCGCCCTCCCAGCTGCGCTGTAAGAGTCCATCCGAAGGCGAGAAGACGAGGGTTGTGAGCTGCGTCGACGAGACGCATCCCATGATGACATAGCACTTCACACTCTGGAAGAAAGATCAACCCCAACACTCTAATAAGATTTCATACATCTAAAATCAAGCTTTTGTTTAACAAGACACATTAGGCTATTTGGTAGAATGTATGCCTGCCCCCTTAGTGAAAAGTTCCATGTTAAATTCTGAAAACGGTGTTATAATGAAATTTGATGTTTGTTTCACTATGTGGTAAATTATTGTCCCTGGGTTTGAAATTTATTTTTTTAACTAATAACTTATGTATGTAATGAAAATACAACTAAAATACTAATTATTAAACAAATTGATGTACCCTGTTCTTTTTGAAATTATAATAGTGTTTGTTATGTTGCAGGTTCAATACTGCTTTGTTAATGTGATATATGTAGCTACATACTAGTGTCATATATGGTTCAATTTCAAGGTCAAGT
This sequence comes from Timema shepardi, assembly GCA_902151425.1. Classification (NCBI taxonomy): domain Eukaryota; kingdom Metazoa; phylum Arthropoda; class Insecta; order Phasmatodea; family Timematidae; genus Timema; species Timema shepardi. The sequence goes on along the minus strand of CABFVX010003021.1, from coordinate 36,254 downwards.
TTGAGAAGAAAGAAAAGGGTCCTCACTAAAATTATTTGTTGACTTAATTTAATATACAATATTTAAATAATATAATTGTGAAGGTTAAAAACATATTTGCAAAATTTCATCAGATTGAAATGTTCAAGTACCTTAGTGAAACATCGTCAGTCATTTACAAATATGTTGAGCTGTTATTTTATCCATTATTAAAATGAGTATTTAACTTGTTGAACATCAAACTTTTACACCAAGTCACCAACCGATTGAATGTTGAAAATTAAATAAATTGCAACAGAGAAAGGACAGTCTTTTCAGGGCATTTTAATATGTTTTAATCCTAGTGCATAAATGTATGTTTGTAAGCAAAGTGTTAATGTAATGCATATAAAATAACAATAATACAGTACAGTAAGTATGTTGAAGTAAAATAAATTTGGAGCTTACAAAATTTATGAATTTGTGAGCAAGATTTAAGTATAAAAGATTGAACTGATTTTAATTTTCTTTAAATCAAACAAATGAAATAATTAAGCCAGTGATTCCAACCAAAGATAAATAAACGATTATTAAAATATATCTGTGATGGCCACATGATTCAAACGCTCAGTAAAACAAAGAAGTGGGATAGTACTAGATGGTAAATACATTCCTGTTTTAAATCATTTTAAGATTTTGGGGCTGTTGATTGCTTTTTCTTGACTATGTTTTAAACAACAAAAAAACTAGTAGATTTCATAACTAAACTTGATACTAAAGTTAAGATCATTTTGTTGGTTGATTTTTTAATATAAATTATAGAGGCTTCATCAATCACACATGTGACAGTACTTTTCTAGAAAATAACTTTTAGGGCATGCATTAATTCTAATATAATAAAATGAAGTACCTACACATGATGCTGGAAGAATAAAATCACAGCAATGGTAACTGCTTATAAAAGTTGATCTTATTCTTAATAATATATCTAAAAGCTACTCGCTTCAATGGAAACATTGTCCAAGGCGCTACTCTCACAATAGATTAGAATGCCGATGATAGGAAAACTGTGTTTGATGCTGGTCTGGTCCAATGAAGGTGATTTTTCCTAATATTTTTTTACCCTCCCTCCAAACAAATGTATGTGTTATTCCTCTAAATCAAACCTTCCTAATACCTATTGCATTAGTGTAATTAGTAGAGAGACATATAACCCGAACGAGAAATAAGATGCGGTGCTAAAAGAATGTTTGTGAACTAATTTGAGTAGAGCAAGCATCCTAGACAGAAGAAACAATGAGAAGCCAAGCATATGAGAGTAATAAAAAAAAATCAAATGGTTATATAACAAAATAGTTTTATAATGGAATAATGATTTAAAAATTTAAACCATATCCTTGAAATGAAAATAGCCTAAAATTTATTTAAGAGTAAAAATGGCTTTGGTTTTAAAAATCAACATACTGCATTTTTTAGTACCAGTATATATAATTTTTAAGTTTCTATTAACCATTTGGTATATATTAATTTTTGTATCAACCTGATAGAAGGTTTCCTCTTGTTTTTTCTGTAGATAGTTACTTCTTTCCTCCTCCCTCTAGCTTGTACATAGACTGTGTATGTGTGGATTGTTCCTCTAGCTTGTATATAGAGAATGTTCATGTGTGGATTGTTCCTCTAGCTTGTATATAGAGAATGTTCATGTGTGTATTATTGTTCCTCTAGCTTGTATATAGAGAATGTTCATGTGTGGATTGTTCCTCTAGCTTGTATATACATTGTGTATCTGTGGATTGTTCCTCTAGCTTGTATATAGAGAATGTTCATGTGTGGATTGTTCCTCTAGCTTGTATATAGAGAATGTTCATGTGTGTATTATTGTTCCTCTAGCTTGTATATAGAGAATGTTTATGTGTGTATTATTGTTCCTCTAGCTTGTATATAGAGAATGTTCATGTGTGGATTGTTGTTCCTCTAGCTTGTATATACACTGTGTATCTGTGGATTGTTCTTAAATTGTTTACTGGGTCCACAATCAACTGGATTTTATGCTAAAAAAAATATAATGCAACTAAGATAATGTTAACATGCTTAGGGCAAAATTAAAAGATTTGTTTACACCAAAAATTACCTTTCAAACATATTGAAAAGGTTATGTTCAAGATTAGAAAATGGATTGCTTTATGTAGTGTTAACAAGCACGATGAGATGCTAACATATTGTAAAGGTGAGTCATGTGAGCCCATTATAATTTCAAAATTAACTTATAACTGTTTGTTCTGTCTTATTAAACCCAAATTTTTATTTTTGGTTATAATATTTTGCAGTGTTTTTGTTGAAGAAATATTGCCATGAAAAAAGCAAGTATCTATTTATGAGATATTTTTCTCTGCACCCAATTATATCGGTATATATATCGATTATATATATATATATATATAGAGAGAGAGAGAGAGAGAAATATATATTGCCATTTCCAGCAATGACATTGGGAACATAAGATAAATAAAGTCTTGCAGTGTTTTACAGCTCATACTTTGTCATAATTATGAATGTTGGTTACCATTTTATATTTTACTATTCTTTTAGATCATAAAACAGGAACATAAAATACCAATTAAAAATATGTGTCACTTTTACAATGATTATATATCAACTATATACAATTCACAATTAAATCATTTCCAAACTTGTCTCTAAATTTCTACTAAACCTATTTATTTATAATATTGAAAAAAATATTGAATACATAGATTACACTGAAAACTATACTTATTTACACATAACTAAATATTAGTATTTATTTAAGTAAACTAATCGAGTCTTTACCTCCTCAGCAGAAGAGTAATGTGTCTTCAAGCCTAAATCAAACCAATGCATAACTATTGTTGTAGCATACATTGGAATAAGCTGGGTCGACATGTTCGCTCAGGATCTGATGTTTACAGCATTTAAGGATGATTGCATTAGCGAGCTAAGTAATATTGGGTGCGTTTTGACCGAAAACTTAAGCTACCGGTCGCTTAATAAACATATTCGAACCGGGAAAGCTCAATGTACAGCATCTGGCCTTCAAAATGAGCTGTACATGAGCAATATGATTGCCGAGCGGTTTTTATTCCAATTTCGAAAATGAGCATGGTATATTTTAAAGTGCGCCGAATACCGACCGACCGACTTATCGACCGACCAAATACCCCGATGTATGTGGAACATTGGATGGGTTGTAGCTTCTATGTGAATACCGACCGAAATGATAGCTATCGAGCTATCGGCATTTACACTCAAGATCGATTAGAGATAAATGAACGAGAAGCTATGTGTCAGATCCAATGTACGAGCTTCTGAACTAAATTTAGAATCGAGATATACTTTTCTGACGCATAAATGACTTGAATATTAAAATACCGCATATTGCATTTGATTCACCAAACACACAGGATGTTGCCCATTCAACCGAGATTTGTATCGACATATACGCGAGCTATAGGACATTTGACCGAGATACAAGATGTCAGATACACCGCATGTGGACCATTTAACCGAGACATAGGTCACCGGATACAACGGATTTGAGACATCCAACCGAAATATAAGTCGCCAAACATACCGAATATAGGACATTCGACCGATATACAAGTCCTCAGATACCGAAATGTGTTGCCAAAACACTGAATGTGGGCCATTCGACCGAGAGCTTGGTCACCACATACACCGAATGTGGGCCATCCGACCGATATTTGAGACAGATAGGAGAAATCTGATCGCGATGAGTCGCCAGGTACAGAGGTTGAGAGATATCCGAACGAGTCACCTGCTACACTGGGCATGGAAATCCAACAGAGATAACTGACCAATTCTTCCTAATTCCTTCAGCTCAAACATCATAATCAAGCATTACTATTGCTAGATTTTCCCAATATTGGTTGTTCAAGTGTTCATGACAAATGTTTCTTCTTTGTTTTTAGAGGTGATACTTTCCTATATTAACAGTGAAAGGGTTGCTTCATTTTAATTTATGTGCACCACACTACACTCTTAATTTTTTGGATTTAGTGTTTCATTATGAATTCTATGAAATACATTATGTTCAGGTTTTTTTTTAAAGTGAATTATTTTGTCCCCATCAATTGACTTTAAGAAACCTATTTATGGTTTAGGAATCAATTATTAACACAACACCATGAAGCCAGACACTCAATAATGAATTATAAGTTAAGATGTTTGAACAACAGCTGATCCAAATAAAAATCTTCCAACTAGTTTCCTGGTGACAATTAACTTCAATCTTCAATCTTCAATCACTTAAACTGTGTAGTTACTAATAGAACTCATTGTTTATCCAAAGATACCAAGAAGTTTCAAAATTTAGGACATAAACACTTTTCAAATTTCTTCTAAGAGTCAAAGCTTAAAATTAAACACACATTTTTTTCCATGCAATCATTAAGATGATAACCTTTGTGTATATTTTAAACAGTTAACAGAAAAAAGAAATAAGTTTAGCTAATTAATAAATTACCAAAAATATAGGAATTAAAATATGAAAATTGAGCAATTAAATTAGTAGAGAGTGATTATGAAAGAGCAAACAACAGATGCACATAAAAACTGATGGAAAGTAAGTCATACCTAATGTATGTTATGTTGTAGGACTTCAGAATGACTCACATTTATCACTCTGTTTGGTGACTCTAGCTTGATTCACATGTTCGCCGAAAATAGAAAGCTGAATCTGCCTCAGTGGCGCAGCAATTCACTCGCTGTATGTTGACCTGTGCTGCATTACAACGCTAACTTAAACAGCTGATTATCAACATATTTTATTTTCTAGTGGATAAACATTCATTTTAGATGTTTTCAAACTATAACGCTGTGTTGTGGCACAATCCAATACATCTATACACACACTTTCCATTAACGGGTTATTTCAACAACAACCAACAAAGCTGTCTGCTAGTTTCTGGCTATAGAACACATGTTTTGTCAAATGCGTGTGCGCACTGATTTAAGATGGTTGGTTCTGAGATTTGATTGGTTCTCCTGTGCCTAACATCTTGGGCAGAGCAGACAAAGTAAACAATAGTTGAACAGAACAGTTTGCACCGATTAAGCGGAAATCTTGTGATTAGCTTAGAGCGCATCACATGACCACGTTTCTGTTCTGTGCTAATTTTTCGGCGAACATGTGAATCCACAATAAATCAGAATATTATCAAGCAAGTAGAGAGAGAGAGAGTGTCATCCATCATCTTGTTACTGATCACAGGAGGTTAGTGTTACAGCAACACTAAGAGGCAGTTGTTACAGCCACATTGGAGTTTGCTACTCAGATATAGAGGATATATATTTTATGAAATATGTGTCTAATATTATCAGATATTCTTTTAGGTGTCCTAGAACTCATTTGGGTTATACACATTTTAATGTGATACTGTGGATTCCCATGTTCACCGAGAAACTAGCACAGAACAGAAACGTAGTCACGTGACGAACTCTAAGCCAATCACAAGATTTCTGCCTCATCGGCGTGAACTGTTCCACTAAAGTTTGACTCCTCTCTACTTCATCCACACTGCTTGAGATGTTCGACACAGGAGAACCAATCAACCATCTCAAATAAGTATGCATGCGCATTTGACACCGCATGTTCACAACGGCCAGAAGCAAGAAGACAGATTTGTTGGCCGTTGTGAGATTTGGAATAACTCGTTAATGGAAAGTGTGTGTATAGATGTATTAGATTGCGCTGCGACAGAGTGTTATAATTTGAAAACATCCATTGGGAGAGTGATCTAAAATATGTTAATAATCAGTTGTTTTAAGTTAGTGTTGCAATGCATCATGCGTCAACATAAAGCGAGTGAATTGCTGTGACAGTCAAGCAGATTCTGTTCTCTGTGTTCGGTGAACATGTGAATCAAGCTTTATGGATGAAGAAGGTTGAATTCAGTGGATGTGTACTCGCATATGTTTGGAGGGAGAATGGAAATCCCTTTTGGAAAAACAAACTTTACCGCACCCGACTGGGATTTGAGCCTCAATCTCCCGCCAATGGCAATCTAGTCTGTTGTGAAAGTGACGCCTTGGACAATTTGGCCACTGAAGTGGGTTAGGTTTATAGTTGTGACATGAAAAGAATAAAGTGCAAGCCTTGTTGATATGTTAGTTAATTTGCTTACGTAATTAAATTTTTGCATTGTTAATTTCTTTAAGCAGTTCAAATAAGTGATTAAATTATAACCTAATAATATTTTAGAAAGGTTAAATGACTGCTTTTGTGTATAAATCTAGACATATTCTGAAACATACAACTTCATATGAACCCCTTACTCTCGCAGTAGACTAGACTACCGATTACGGGAATAAAAAGGTTTGAATATTTGTCAGGTGTACAGAGGTATTTTGCCTAAAATGATTTTCCACTCTCCCGCCACGCAAATGCGGGTACACTTCCTATAAATGTAACTTTTATAATCCTTAAAACTATTAGCATAATTAATACAAAAGTGTATAACCCAAACATAGTAAGATGCGGAGCAAAAAAAACCTTTCTAAGACAAGAACCTGGTAACCATATGGGGTTATTTGTTTGGAAAAATTGTTCTATATAAAATGATAAGTAATAATAAGTAATGGGAGCATGTGCTTGATTTTGTATTGTGATGTTAAGTGAAATACAGCTGTCATGTCAGCTTAATATAACCAGCAGCGTGTTTGCACTTTCTCTTCTATGTGCTCTGTTATAAGCAATGTAGCACAAATTAATGGAATTTAGGGTTATAAAAACAAAGCATGTGAACAGAAATAAGTTATATTAGTGGTTGTTGTGGATAGTTTAGGGCACAAGTGGATATAGTTTGCGACCCAGAAACAACTTTAACCCATGTTCTTGCGTCAGAAATTTTAGTAGCGCTCTATAATGTGAGGATAAAATAACTCTCTATTTAACATTAAACATGTAAAGGCAAGCTTAACTTGCTTTAATCCTTTGGTTTCATCTTGAAGGCAGCACAAAGAGTCTTTTTGTAGCAAATCCTGGCCTCTGGCGTATGTTTTGGGAATTTGGTTGTTTGTATTCAAGAGTAAATGTTTAGGTGCTATAATAGGAAGATGGTGGGTACAATATTTTGGCAAGATATGACAAGCATAAAAGGTCACAAGGTAAGACTATTAGGTTGAAACAGTCAAGAGCAGCTCATTTCACGAATGTGACTTCTTTGATGTTCAGTGAAAGGAAAGGAAGATAAGTTGGTATAGTGTGAGAAGCAGCAACAAACTAAGCCATACCTTGGGAGTAGTAGGGCGACAAACCATACCTTGGGAGTAGTGGGTGACAAAACAGGAATAAATGTGTAACTAGTAGAATTAGCTATGAAGAAATGAGCAACTAGTAGAACTAACCATGAATAAATCTACAACTATAAGAACTAGCTATAAATAAATGTGCAACTAGTAGAACTAACAATGAATAAATGTATAACTATAAGAACTAGCTATGAAGAAATGTGCAACTAGTAGAACAATGAATAATTGTACAACTATAAGAACTAGCTATGAAGAAATGTGCAACTAGTAGAACTAACAATGAATAATTGTACAACTATAAGAACTAGTTATGAAGAAATGTGCAACTAGTAGAACTAGTTATGAAGAAATGTTCAACTAGTAAAACTAGATATGAAGAAATGTACAACTAGAAGAACTAGCTATGAAGAAATGTGTAAATAGTAAAACTAACCATGAAGAAATGTACAACTATGAACTAATTATATTCTGAAAATTGAAAAATGACACCTGAACACGGGTATCGAACCCATGTCCAGGTGTCATTTTTCAATTTTCAGAATATGATATCTAGATGGAGTAAATCCTCACTAAAAGCATATATAATAGCTTTGGCTATTTGATTCTTATATAGACTAAGTACTTAAGCCAAAGCTATTATATATGCTTTTAGTGAGGATTTACTCCATCTAGATATCATATTCTGAAAATTGAAAAATGACACCTGGACATGGGTTCGATACCCGTGTTCAGGTGTCATTTTTCAATTTTCAGAATATAATTAGTTCATAGTTGTACATTTCTTCATGGTTAGTTTTACTATTTACACATTTCTTCATAGCTAGTTCTTCTAGTTGTACATTTCTTCATATCTAGTTTTACTAGTTGAACATTTCTTCATAACTNAGAGAGAGAGAGAGAGAGAGAGAGAGATAGATATAAAGGGAACAAGGCCTGAATATGACTCTATTTGTGTTTAAATGTATCTATGACTACTATAGAAGAAAGAAGGAAGAGGTCATCTCTGTGCATCGGATTCATCCCACATTTTGCCTCTTTCCTTAGAAGGGCTCTCTTCATTAAATTTACATCTATTTGTTTTTTTATTTATTTATTTTAAAATCTTTTAGCCACTGGGCCAACTCATTGTTAAACATTTTAATTTTTTTTTAATAAATGTACAACCAATATGACATTTCACACGAAAACACAGGTATAACCTTCTTTAGTTTCTAGCCTTGAATTTATTAGCAAAATTGTTTCTCACATTTACCTTAGTTAAAGTATGATGGGTAGTGCTGTAAAGTGAACCAAATTAAGATTGTTAAATCGACCTACCCAGGATTTGAACCAGTCTTAAGAGAAGTGTGTTGGTCATCATTGTTTTGAATTGTCGAATAAAGAAAGGAGAGAGAGCAACCCAAGGCACAAAGATGTAACTCCAACACTGACCTAGGTCGGAATTAAATAACTCTATGAAGGGAAGGCATCAGGGCCAAGCATCAATCGAGATCTTTGAGCAGCCCTGGTCTCAGTGAACAACTTATATAACATATTCATGCCAAAAATGTGCAAACATAAAACAAATAAAGTTACACAAATGTTTTCATAACTCTTATAGATTAATTATAGATGGATGTAAAATCATAAAAATACAGTAGTTGTGAAAAAAACCGTGTTAAAACTTAACACAACATCAAATTAATAATTATTGCAAACAACACAAAAAGGTTTACAAAAACAATGTAAATAAAATAATTATGGACTGTTGTAGAATTATATGCCCTTAAATGAATGATTGTTAATGTGTTAAATATAAATACTATTAGAAGGCCATGTTTAATGTTCACGTTGTGCCAATGTGTGGTTTATGTTATGGTATGGAATAACCCGTCCTCATTGCCAGCTACAACCATAGAGACATACTTAGTGACCTTTTGTCTATGTGTGTGTGTGTGTGTGTGTGTGTGTGTGTTATTTTTATATATAGCCTGCACAAATGACCATATTATTGTTAAAATTGATTGTTCTACTCTAGCAAAGATCAGGTGTGAAACCTACTGTTGTACTTAAACATTTGGGTAGTCGACCAGGTGGGAGTGTGCAGCATTGCATATTTGTGAGACAACTCTGGTGCTTTTCCTTAAAAAACATCCACTCCATCATGTTATCAAAGAATGAAAGCTGATAGCTAGCAATCACCTTATCTTTTACCTAAATAAAATGTGAATGGATGAATCGTCATGCTCAAAGAGTTTATTCGCGGATGATAGATTTGATTGTGCTGTTCTAGGTTAAGTTAGTTTTAGGTATTTTGGTGGTATAACACTGTGTATAGGACATTTTTTTAATAAATGCAGTAGTTAATGGGTTGGTCAAACTTAGCCTATTCAATTTTTTTAGTCACTTGATTAGTAAAGACTTTCAAGCTAGAAGTGATGCTTCAATGTTACATATTTACTAACTTAAAGGAAAAGGCTATTTTGAAATGACAACCATTATCTTATTTGTTCATTTAAGGGCCTGAACTTGTTTTCACTGGGGATCATTAAAAAAAAGTCTTTATTTTGAGTTAATTGCATGTTTTGTTTGTGATTCTAGATGAATACATTTGTCAGAGAAATATGCAAGGATGTATGACCCATTTAAATCCAAAATAATCCAGGTACCCATGAATAATTTGCAACACATTCTACCTAGATACCTAATATGCATCAATTGCTATCCAGAAGTTTGTTCATGTAGTGAAGGGTTGGACAAAAAAATAATTGAATCCATGTGGTGCCTTAAAGAATGTATGTTTGTGTTTGAGTTTGTCCTATCACCAAGATATTCAACTGCAATATTAGTGTGAGGTACGAGTTTTCAGTATTAGGTGTGGCATCCAGGGTCTTTTATTAGGATGTACCCGATTGTTACTCCAGTATCTCACTTTCATAGAATAGTTAAAAACCAATACAGTACATTGTTCTGTAAAATATTCGTTCACTCTTATAATAACATACAAAACTGATGCAGATTAAGTTGTATGAATATATTTAAAAGTAATGTATGTTTTCTTTCTCATTGAAGAATAATTTAAATTTGTGAAGGTTCATATTTAATTTGATATAAATACCATTACAAATACAGTTAATAAATTTCCTTTACAAAATTTAAAATATACATTTTTATAACTAAATAAATAAGTAGTAATTATACAGTAACAAAATACCACTTTCAAAACTCAATATGTTGAGAGGGAAACTACTGTAGAAAAGCCAGCTCAAATAAGGAAAATCACCCCACAAGAGTTATTGGGAAATTAAATTATTTCAAATTTATGTGTGAACATTTCCTTGAAAATAAAAATGCTTCATTATGAATTGAACATAAATGTTTACATTAATGGGCACTTTGATTTTATAAGTTTTCCAATAATAATTACATTGGCTTAAAATAAAATTAGACTAGATGAAAGCAATATCATTACAGAGTAAAGCTTATTGCCTGCAAGAGGGAGGAATGCCGTTGTGAGATTAAGAACAAGTTCTTGGAAAGGAAGGAGATTTCAAAAAGTGACCTACTTCATAACTCGGTGAGAAGATAAACTTATATAAATTAATTAGTTATTAACAAAGTGTTTTTTTTCTAAATAAGCAATCACATCTATAAAAGGATTTGTTAAAAATTAATCTTAATTAGTGTCTCATAGGAACATGATTGACTATAGGTCTAATCTAAAATACATTCATATTTAAAAAAATATGTGTGTTTAGATTAAGATTTGTGTACCCATTAAGAGAGTAAAATGTATTAAGTTATTTTGATAAGTACAGTATGTTCAAGAATACTGAACAGTAGGCCTACATGTTCAAGTTATTTCTACCGCTGATTTAAAACTTTTACAAAAAAACACAGGGACTATATTTTATATAGCAAATAACTTTGAACCTAAAAATCACATACTATCTACTGAATTATAAATATAATTGTATAAGAAAATAGAATGTTGACATACTCAGTCATAAAAATAGTATATCTTGTAGCATGTTTAGCAACAATAGTGTTAAACTACCCACTTGTAGCTTAGTGAATGGAAAATTAAGTTTAAAAGTGGCCATGGATATACAGAGTGTCCAGCCAAACTATATTTTTAAATTCCCTGACTTTTCCAGGTTTTCCAAATCCAATTTACTTTTTCCCAGATCATTATCGATATTACGTATATAACAAAAATATTTTTTAAGATCACAGATTAAATAGTTTTTTTTCCCTAGATACATACACATTCTGAAGTTGTGTAACTCAAAAAAAAAGGGATTAAACAATTTCTGCCTGCGGGGAAATAAGATATTTTAAGTTAAAAATAGATTTCAGTAGAATTGTATTAAGCCATTAAAAAATTGCCTCAAGCAAGAACAATTTAAAATAGTAGGTAGGTAGTAACTGGAAGAAAAGTGTTATTTTGACTATCGTGAATCAAAATGAGGCTTTATATAGACAAAATATAAAATTTCCAGAAAGTTAATAAAATTCCCTGACTTTTCCCTGACCACGCAAATTCCCTGACAATTCCCTGTTTTCCAGGTTTTCCAGGTTGCTGGACACCCTGATATAATTCTTTGAGAGCAAAGGTAAAGGTATTGTTTAGTTTTAAAATATTATTACATATAAAAATAGACTTTTCATTGATAAATATAGTTTTCTACTTTCTTTACTTACATTAAGTAAATTTAGTTTAAGTAAAGATGAGCTTCCTTAAGGAATACTGAGTAATTTATCTGTACATGATTAATTAATGTAGTAAGAATCCTATAATACAACAATATTCTTTTTTTTTCCCCCACAATTGTGGCAACATAAGTTAGCAGTTTTCAAACAGACTTCCTATTAAAATCAGACTGTAGTTTAAGGTTAAATAATTCAAATTAGTTTTCTCTCTTCAAATGAAAATGTTTATAATTATATAATTTTTAATTCCAATTCAATAAAATTTGGGAGTTATCTGGGGTCAATCTTTCTTTTTCAGTAATTGTTAGTGAAAAATAATAAATGTATGGTGTTTAGATTTAGTACAGTTAGATTATTATTATACATAAATTATGAAATTACAATGTGTCTATACCAAATAGTTTTTTAGTTTGAAAACAATTAAATAGTGATCCCTTAAATTAATTGTTTCTATAGGCTACACAAGTAGGCCCAGATTTTTTTGTATCCAACCTAGTCCACTATATTGTTATTTTGAATTAATTTTAGTGCCCTTGATTTTAGCAAGCCAACCTTCATTTACAAATAAATAAATAAAGGTAGAACAAATGTAGAGAGAATAGAAGGAGGTGCCTGATGGAGAAAGACATCTGATTGGCTGAGCTTGTGACATCACTCAGTACACAAACCAGCTACATGGAAGACAAAGTTGTTAAAAATCAGGTCACATTTTCAAACTATAAAATAAATAAACTTTTAAAATCCATACTTATGTCCAATTAATGTCAGAACTCGAATTATAAAAAAAGGTGTAAGATTGATTGTATTTGTGTTAAAATATAAATGCTGTGTACTGGGTAACATCCGCAAATCCCTCCAAGTGGTGCCATCTATTCTCTTTACGTTGGGTGGGCCTAGGTTTTATATTTTGTTCTAATGAAAAATAAGAATTGGACCATCATTCTTAGACTATGGAAGTAGTCAGTTATGTGCTTCATTAAATTGCCCCTATTTTGTTTATTGAGTGTGAGAGCCTTTAAGTAGCGTTGTATTTTGATAGGTGTGGTCCTCCATTTAAAAAAATCATGTGGGTAATATTATAAGGTTGTCAGTTACAAAACATTGTAAGGAATACTAAAAGTTTCAACGCATTCACTAATGCATGACTTAGGGATGAATACATTACTAATTAGTTAGAAAAAGCAAAGGGGAAATCTATTTAAAACATGTACGTAATAGCAATAATGCAATGAAACCGGTGTAATCCAACACAACTCCTCCTTGCTTAATGTGTTGGGGTGGTAATTTATTATTCACCCTGGAAGCAATCCTTCCAAAATAAGGAGATATTTGATAGTCACATCTTTTACTTTTAGATAGGCCATGTGTGTCTTGTGGAAAATATTGATATTCTCAGCACAAGTATTTTTTAAACATCTACTTTATTGGGATACTTGGAAATTCAAAGATTTTTTATAAATAAATCTGCCCATAGTTGATTATGCAATCATTTTAAATAGTCATATGTAAACAAAAGTAAGCCTGCTCTAACTTACAAAAGATTTTTTTATTATTATTATTATTGATACATAGTCTAATGTCCGACATCTTAGCTTAGTAGGTAGCGTGTTTCCCTGAGCTAAGGATCCTGTGTTCGATTCCCAGCATAGCTGAAAAATGTATCATTGGTGAAATGTGGGTTTATCCTGTCACAATGATGAATTAATGGCTGGGAACTGGATGTTGGGCCTGTCCTAATCTAAGAAGTATAGACTACATGGCATATGAAGCTACAACAGGCCTAGCAAGACAGTAGTGGAGAATATATAGCGTGAAGAAATACGTGACCTAGGTCACAGAATGGGAACAGTAATGGATGTAAAACATAGTCTAACATAGTCTCGAAAACTCGACAACTTGACATGCACACAGTTGTTGGCGCCAATCATCACAATCCAAGGTCATTCAACTACAGTATATATAACCTCTCAGTTTGATTATGTAACTTGAGTAGAACACTCGTGCTGTGGTGTTTTTACAATTCGGTTTTTCCAATTCGATAACGTGTTATTCAAATCAATAAAATATATGTACAGTACTGTACTGCGTTTCTGTATAATACACGTTTTTATATACACACCATTATATTAACATGTAATATAATGTACTGTAGATATATTACTGTTAGTGTACCATAAAATACTACAGTACAGTACAACTGTACCTATAATATTCGGTACTATAGGGCCTACTGCGATTCATTCCTGTTTAGTAAATATGCATCTTATGCAAGTTCATTTGTAAAACTCAACACTTCAATAACTTGACACCATCTCAGTCCACATTAGGTCGAGTTTCTGAAACTTTACTATATTTTATAAAATAGGAATATTTCATTTGGAAATGAGAAGTGCCTTAAATGCGTGAAATTTTGTTGACTGTACTGTATTGTTCAGTACTCAGCTCATTTTGTAAGGTTCGCCAGAAACAAGGTCAAAGTTTGAATCCCTGTTAGACATGGGCGCCCACAGTAAATATACATGAAATGTTTTCTTTTCACAAGAAAACATTGTTAACATTTTTTAATCTTCTAGTTTGAATATAATTTTTTTATTATAACATTTCACAATTACCTAATCTACAATCTTAATGTGTGGTCAGGACACCTACTCGACGCATTTCCAAATAAACCCTATCAAAGCACATTTTAAATAATGGAAGACTGCTGATTTTTTTTAGCACCACGTCTTACTACCCATTCGAATTATATGCTTAAATACTAATTACATTAATGGATTAGGAATTGAGAAGGTTGAATTTAGAGGAAGTGAACCCACATTTGCATGGAGGAAGAGTGTAAAACCCTTTAGGGAAAAAACCTGCCAGTTCACAAGACCAAGATTCGAACCTTGATCTCTCAGTCTTCAGCAGTCTGGCTCAACACGAAACTAGCGCATTAGCCAACTACCCCATCGAGACGGGTAGGTCTGCTTCCGTCGTAGGGAAAAAATTATAAATCAATTTGGTAATGACTATAGATGTTTTCAGTTTCTATTTAAGCAGCTAGTGTTTTTATCTATGGCTATAGGCCTAAGATTTATTATTATTATTATTATTATTATTATTATTTAAAATTTATAATTTAAATGTATCTTTATAAGTTTACTAGTTGCATTTAGGTTGAAGCAATTTCTAGATATTTTTAGTATCTTTACAGTTCGAGAATAATGCCAGTTTGTGCACGTGTGTGTCTCTTGACTGGACGAGGAGCAACATGCAGAAATATAGGCCTATGACTTCATGCATCAGCAGTGTGTTATCTTGTGGAGTATTGTTAATGTATTCAAAATATATTATGGTGGAAAATAAACCATAGGACTACCTACATTTACAAAAATAAAGTTTGAATCAAAGGATAGGCTGGATACTCTCGGCCTAGCATACAAAACAATTTATTTTAGAAGAAAATATTTTCATGAAACTAACACTACCAGACATTATTTAAAGTTATATTTGACACATAAAAAGGAAAGATGTTAAAATATTAATATTATATAGTTATTTATATGCTGGTTGTCATAGTGTACATTGTGGAAAGAAGTGGTGGCCAACAATGCGTGAATACGATAAAGGTATTTTAGTTGGCTCACAAATTAATTATTTTACAGTAATCAAAGCCAATTACTTTGTCTTTCTCTTTTAAGTGTTAAATGTACCAAATAACATTTTCTGATATCAATATTTCGGTGAAAATCCATAAAGAAATTGACTACACACTTGACCCAGTAATCAAAGTGGCCTGAGTAGTACAAAACAAAAGTTTGATAATAGCAACCAATCACCTTAACGTTTAGTGAGAGTATGATTCATAACAGTATGACTATGGGTAGCGCTTTAATAATTATTAGTTGGAGCACTTTAAATAAGTTAGTGTTAAGTAACTGTGTTTTTATACTTAAACAAAAAAAAATGAACTGATGTACTTTGCAACTTGAAAGTGACAGCTAAAATTAAAAAGTCTAATGAGAAAAATTAATCTTTAACTTAAAACCACTAGTATGTATAATGTAACTGTTTTAAACTAAGTTTATAATGGGCTTTGGCTTATAAAGATTTCGAGAAAATTATAAATTAAATTTTTTATCTAAATACCGTCCCACCCAAAAATGTACTGTAGGTTGTTGCCTCCATTACACTTTTAACTTTTTGGCTAGGGGTCAATATGAGCAAGATAATTAAACCTAAAAACTGGCTGAAGTTGAAGAAAATTTATGTTTCCTGGATATAAAAGTTCTGCGTACATATTTATTAATATATATTAATTCACATAGAAATCAGCCTTCAATAAGAAGAAAACATAACATTATTGAAATACAAATGTTGACATAATAAATATAATCTTAATGTTATGGAAAATTAATGATAGATTTACAAAAAAAACTACTTAATACAGAATACCTAAACAATATAAACACCAAAAATATCAGAATAATTATTTTAATTTAATCTGTTCAAAGTAACGCTAATGTTCCGACGATTTTTAAATAGAATGTTCACATTTCACATATAACGATTATTTTTTAAGAATTTTCGACACAGACATATAAAATAAAGCCACAGATAATAATATATACTGAGAGATTTTGTACCGATTTAAGGTGGAGCATAACTTTAAATGAATGTGTGTTAAAGAATATATTTAATAAATCAATATTATTCTTTCATATTCAATATTTGAACACCTTTCATAATTAGTATATATTTTTCAAACTACGTAAAAAATTGTTAATAAAATATCTTGTATAAAATATTTTCATTTCAATACATTTTAAATGAGGAAAAAAATATATGTTCGTGGATTTATTTATCTTCTCTGAGATATCAGTATATGGGTTTATAACTTGGAAGTTTCAGAATAGTTTATTAAACCTATTTTTAGTTTATTAAATGTATTTTTAGTTTCGTTTTAAGTTCAATAATTTCGATAATAATGAAGATGATGATGATGATGATGATGAATTCTTGCATGTAGGCTATACATTTTAAATCCAATGTATTAATGGCAACTAATCTATCTACAAACTGTTATCTTTGAAGAATATTTTTATCGCCAATGATACCTTTGCTCAAAAATAGCTTTGAGTACATTTCCGACGGTTGGTTAAACTGTAGTAATTCAAAGAATAATTACATCGCAAGAACTTATTTATTAGTTTGTTGATACATTTTATTTAACCATAGCAACGGTAGCAAGAAGAGTAAACAACATCATAGAGGAATAAAAACAATCATGACAGTATCTAGGATTAACATATAATAAAGTGCACACAAGTCTTTGGCGAGTGATTAAGTGTTCATTGTTTTGTCTTATTTCAACACTCCCCCTCACTCGTCAAAGTCGTTGTCCAAGCCCAAGAGCTTTCCTTCTCTCTAGCTCCCCATTGGCTTTATATTTATTCTTTAATACCATTCTACTACCTATCACATTGTCACCATCTTCTCGATCTACAATTTCCCAAGTTTCATTTTTTAAGTGAGATTTTATTTCTTCTTTCATAGCCTTTTTTTTTGCCATGCTTCTCTATCACCTCCTTCTAATGCATCTTTAACATCACAATAGACTGACACATCATAATCTGACATCCAAATTGGAGGTTTCCTGTTGCGTTTTGGTCTTGAATGTACTTGATCTTCAGCTGGATCTTGCTCTTCTTGGTCTGAGCGTTCTACGAGGTCTTGAACTGGAACAGATGGAGTTGGAAGTGTTATTTCATCAACATTTTCTTCATTAATAACTTCTTTACTGTCCTCATTATGTTGATCATCTATTACTATAATGTTCTCTCCTCTTCTCTCCTTTGAGTCATAGAATTTTTTGTTCAAAACTCTGACATCTCTTGTGATTTTGATTTTCCTTTCGTTGGGCATCCATATTCTATAAGCTTTCGAGATTTCAGAGTATCCGACAAAAATCCCTTCATCTGCTCTGGAAGTAAACTTTCCTTTGCCAGGTTTTTTGTCCAAAACGAAGGTTTTGTTGCCAAATACATGAAGATGTCGAACCGATGGAACTCTTCCTACCCATTTCCGAAAAGGAGTTTCACCTTTAAGGGTCCTTGAGGGAGACCTATTACGCAGATAGTTTGCTGTGTGAATTGCCTCAGCCCAAAATGACGGGGGGACGTTTGACTCCAACATGAGACATCGGGCTTTATCAAGTAGGGTTCTATTCATCCTCTCAGATAACCCATTTTGTTGAGGGGTATATGGTGTAGACAGCCGCCTCTGAATTCCGCATTCTTTTAGAAAACTCTCAAAGTATTTGTTGCAGTATTCTGAGGTTTCATTATCAGATTGCAGAAATTTAATTTTGTTTTCTGTAAAATTCTCAACCTCGTTTTTATATGTTTTGAAAACTTCTAGAACTTCATTTTTATGTTTTAAAAAATAAACTCGGCTGTAGCGTGTTTTCTCATCCGTAAAGGTTACAAAATATCTTGAACCGCCAGGGGATTCAACACGCATGGGGCCACAAACATCCGAATGCACTATTTCCAAAACTTTGAGGTTTTCTGGAACTTCTCTTGTAGAAAAGGGAGCTCGGGTCAATTTTCCTTTAATGCATACCTCACAATCACTCAGCGTATCACCCTTTTTGAAATCTAAGCCTTCCAATGTTTTATTTTTGCACGCCAACCTTAAATCTACTTCATTTAAGTGAGCTAGTTTTTTATGCCATTTTTCTATTGCATGTTCTTCGTGTGCTTTATTTGTTACTTCTACAGACTTAGAATTAACATAATATAGCCCATTTGACTTCTTAGCTTCTAGTACTACATTGCCTTGAGGATCTGTTACTAATGCTTTGTTCTTTTTGAACAGGACATCGAACCCTTTATCAGTCACTTTAGATACTGATAGTAAATTTGTGGTCAGATTTGGTACAAATAATGTGTTAGGCAAATTAATTTTGTTCGAATCTTTCATTTCGATTTTAACTAGGCCAGTCCCAATAATAGAAGCTGTATGATTCTTAGATGCCAGTTTAAGAGTCCCATGTTCAGGGTTTTCAACAAAGTCCTGAAAACTGTATTTATTTCCACACATATGAGAACTGCATCCGCTGTCAATGCACCATGATGAAATTTGAGACTCACCTGAATTAGAAGAAAGGCACTGTTCTTCCACTTTGAAAGTTGACTCCCCCTTTTTATTGTTGCTCCAACAGTTCACGGCCTTATGACCGATCCGTCCACATTTATGGCATTTATATTTAAATTGCGAGGTTGAGGGAACATTTGTAGGTTTTTGAAAATAATTTGAACGATCTTTGTTCTTTGATTTTTTTATATTTTTTCCGAAAAAAGCATCCTCCAAGGTCATACTATCATTTTTGCTTCTGGCTTCAAACTCTTCAATTATTTTGATTCTTAAGTCCTCTGGGGTAGGCAAGTTATCCCTGGACTCAATTGCTACCCTAAAATTTTCAAAGGATTTAGATAAGCTATAAAGCATCATTATGCTTAAAAGATCGGGATTTATACTGATTTCCAACTCTTCAAGCCTATCAACAGCGTCAGTGAATTTATTTAAATGATTACGGACGTCGTCACCCTCATTCATTTTCTGAAGGATCAATTGTTTCAATAAAGTGGCTTTTCTAGCGGGACCTTTACTTTGGTAAAGTTTTGATAATGTATCCCACACATCTTTTGAAAATTTACAGTTCTTAATATGTCTAAGTTCACTGGGCGATATAATTAAGGTAAGATCTGACCTTGCATTGAGATCTTGTTCCTTCCATTTCATTATATCAGCATCATTGGTTGTGGAGCATTTTTCTTGACCAGAAACATATTTCCATAATCCATTTCTTATCAAAACTGCTTGTGCTTGAAGCTTCCAAGTATCGTAGTTATCCTTTTTAAGTGGCTCGATACGATAGTTTACAAAATTTGCCATGACAAAAAATTATTGTTTAACTAGCAGCGCTAACTAGAACACTTTCACAATCGACGAGCACAACTTAATACTTTCATTTAAACTACAATAACTTACAGCAGTTTTGGAATGAGTTACTTCATTTATTTTGAGCACATGTCTGGGCCCATAACCTGTAGTAATTCAAAGAATAATTACATCGCAAGAACTTATTTATTAGTTTGTTGATACATTTTATTTAACCATAGCAACGGTAGCAAGAAGAGTAAACAACATCATAGAGGAATAAAAACAATTATGACAGTATCTAGGATTAACATATAATAAAGTGCACACAAGTCTTTGGCGAGTGATTAAGTGTTCATTGTTTTGTCTTATTTCAACATAAACTATACGTGTGATTACTATTTTTCAAATAGATTATTTAGAGATAGTGACGATAGGTTCGGGTAGAGTTTGTTTACCATATCAAGAAATCTGTGGAAGAAATTAATATAATCATATATATACACACACTCACACTCAAATATATAAATAATCTTTGAAAACTATAGTTTATTTTAGTGGTTAGATATAGTTGTTCATATTCAAAGATTTTAGGGACAGTCCCTTATTAATCCCAAACCCAAATATGGTACTTGCATAAAATACTATGTTCATTAGCTCTTGCTCCCATTAACGTCAATGAATCTATGTTAAATTAATTACAAACAGATCCAATTGAAGTAATAAAAAAAATTATTGCAAACATGAACGTTATTTAGTATGTATTTTAAACTGTACCTTACTACACGTTCGAAATTTACACAATATAATGGGTTAAGATATAGGAAAGTAGAACATTAAAATAAATGTACTCTATTTGCTAGAAGAAAATTATAGTATTCAAAGGTAAGGACGGAGTCATTAAGAATACGGCCATATTGGTTTAATTTTGGCTTTGTACAGTGAATATAAAGCTATTGGAGAGTAGTTTTGGTCATGAAAGCGTATTAAATAAAATTTTAAAAAGCACTAAACGTGCTTACACCTTTTAAATCAAGTGAGCTTTATTTCTTGGCATTTGGGGTATAACAATTCTATTACCACTTATGGAAGCAGGGAAAGGTACTATTTTATAGTGATGTTCAAAGTCACTCAGGATTATGGTTTCGAGGTGGGGTGGGGGCTACATCAAACTTTTCGTAAGTTGTAATGAATTTTGCCGCATTGTTTTCCTACTTTTAGTTGCGGTGCGGTGTTGTTCTATTTTTGGAAACAGGGGAGGTGACGTTGGAATGCGGTCAGTACCCTTCTTGCCACTCCTCCCCACCCCCGTTTCCCTTTACGTCTTTGTTTACACGTATATTTATGTACTCCATTAGTCAAGGTCAAGCCTCTTAAGCAGTTACGTGCACTGTTTTTAGTGATTCAGTCGTATCGATATTATTATGACGTGCACATTTATTTTGTTTTGTTATTTAGTTTTAGTTTTGATTAGCACATACTGTACAGTAGTGTTTGAGTGTGTGTTTGTGTATCGTGGTGTCACTGTCCAAGTCACAGTTCTATACATAATTAACTAGGGTCGGAAAAGTGACGGTGATAAAGAAAGAGGAAAAGGGACTTAGAAATAAATCATAAATTGTAAAGGCCTACGGAATTCCTTTTAGCACACATTCAACAATTTATAAAAGTAAACAAAAAAATTTAAGCAATGAGAATAAAAGTGGAAAAGATTAAGAAGACTGGGAAACCCATGTGTGGACAACTGTGTACTGAAGTGGTTCAAACAATTACGAGAGAAGAACGTCCCAGTGAGCAATCGTATTGAATTGATGAGAGTTTGTGCCGACACCCACCTTTTGCTAAATAAAGGACAAACCAACGGTAACAGTTACCAAGGCCGTAGCCAGGGGGGGGGGGTTCAAAGTTAAAAAACTTAATGTAATACTGTCTTATTTACGGTTTATAAATATCAAAATCAAGGCACAATATAATATATAAGCTATTCAGCACTGTACAATTTTTATTTTTATTTTGTGCATTGGTTAGAATAGACTAAGAGAAAATCTTGACAAAGGAAATATGAAGTATTAGTGAGTTTGGGTGAGATTGTTGAAAGGGGGGAAACCTGTGAGATTAGGAAACAGCAAAAGCTTTCTAATTGAAGGTATTTCCAAGTATGAGTGGCAAATAGGATGACAAAGCAAGAGGAATCTGAAGAAGGGAAGGGATGGATTAAGGGTGGGTGTGCGGAAG